>JARNME010000005.1:0-233391 GCA_030179655.1 Scaptomyza flava
TGCGAAATATGAGGATTTATCGGTTTTGAGTTATCGAATTGATCGATTTGCCAGCCCCCAGTTATCGTAGAACCCCCATCTTGACACTTTAATTTACTATCCATAGATACAGAGAATTGGAAAGTTTCAAGTGTCTAGCTTGAAGGGTGTGGAAAAAAGTTGCGAACATACAGACGGACAGACGGACAGACGGACGGACACCATGACGGACATTGCACAAACCCAATATACTCTTTACCTTCGGTATCGAGTATAAAAAGGTTCGTATACTTGCAAGAAGCGTTTGTTGTTGTTGTTGTTGGGCCCGCACTGCTACTTTTTGTTGGTGTCATTGATTTTAAAAAAACAACAACAACATAACAAAACTTGGTGCGTCTAGAAAATTTCCCACACCAGAATATGTTTTGGGGGTGGATTCGCCTACTTGCTGCTTATATAACTTAGACAAAACGTAACACACTAACATTTATTGATATATTATTGATATACAATTTTGAATAAGCAAAGGGCGTTCACATAAGCGCGTGTGTTGCTCTTATGATAATCAGATAATTTGAAATCTCGCTCCGATCATGCGCCTTTGTTGTTGCTCATTTACGTTCACTCTCTATTTTATGTGCGCGCTTTGCATGTCAATCATAAAGTTTAATAACCCTAGCTCCTCCGCACACACACTAAATTAAAGCTAAAGGCAATACAATTCACTTAACTGCAGCATCTTAGATATGTTTTGCATTGATTCAGTGCGTGTGAAGAAGGTAGCGATACTACGCTCTTTGTTTGACTTGCAGAGCGCGCGCATAGATAAGAGAATTAGCCGAAATAGCCAACAACGAAGGCGCGATTTAAAAATAATTTGTCATCTAGCGCCGAACATGAAGAGCGATGCGCGAGCGAATCTGAAAACAAGTAAGAAGGTTTTAGTCGAGAAATCCCGACTAAAAGATACCCTGAACCCGTGTATTGAATGACTTGCAGAAGTGAGTTTTCTTGACTTTGACTTTAATTTAAAATATATCCAGTGTTTCTTAACCGATTTGGATCAAATTTTCATGGAAGTTATAAAGTTATCCATAGTTTCAACTCCTATTTTTTATTTTCTTAATTCGAGATTTTTTCGTAATCGATTCCATATGTATATCGGAAATCAGAATAGTTACCGATAGTTTGAAAGTAGTTATGTTCCACATTTGAAGTCTCTAGCATACATATGGACGGACGGATGGACAGACGGACAGAAGGACAGACGCACATGGCTGTATCGAATCGGCTGTTGATGCTGATCAAGAATATATATATATTATATGGGGTTGGAGGTGCTTCTTTTTGCCTGTTACATACTTTTGCACAAAACAATTATACCCTTTTTTACCCATTTCAGGGTATAAATATAACTGTGAATGCAAAGAATTTGTTGTTGCTGTTTTTGTTTATCGCTTCAGGCTTATTATAAGCCGTTGTATGCACACACGAATTTGAAACAACAAGGGAGGACTAAGAGGAATGTGATTGGCTTAAGAGCATGAAAATGTGATTTTGTTTTGTAGATGAGATCAATTCACATTAATAACTGTAACTCTTTCACTCTCAGGGAATTTAACAATTTTTAACTTAGTGTGCCATTTGCGTATTGCTTCATTTCATTTTTAAACGTGATACAAACCAGAATGGACGCAAAAAGTTATTGGGGTGCTTTGCCTTCTGTGGCCCTGCCACAGTTTTATATGCAGCCTCAGTTTCATCAGCTGTATCAGCAGCTGCCGCAACAGAGTCTTCAACAGCAGCAGTTTCAGCCGCTGCAGTTTCAGCCGCTGATGTTTCAGCAGCAGCTTCAGCCGCAGCACCCGCAGCAGCTTCAGCCGCAGCACCAGCAGCAGCTTCAGCCGCAACAGTAGCTTCAGCCACACCAGCGGCAGCAAAATAAAAAAAATTTTAAGAAGGCGAAGCTGAATAATCTGAACAGCCAAATAACAAAAATAAACAAAAAATTACAATTTATTATTAAAAAACAGAAAAAATAGAAAAACAAAACGAAAAAAAATTAATAGCTTTAAAAATAGAATTAAGTAATCAACATAAAAATGAAATAAAAAACTTGCGTAGTGAGTTACAAAAAATGAACATAGAAGAAAATTAAAAATTAAAAAATAAAAAAAATTAACTAAACTGCCGCCTTTTACTTTAAATCATTATACGTTTACTTTCAGAATGTAGGTTTTCTTAAAGACAAAGATGCTATTATCGTTTGTGGAACGACAATTGCATTTTGTTACTGTATGTAAAGTATTTTTTTGTACTAATGTTCTAAAATTTTAAGCAATTGCAACTCATATTGCAGATTTTGCAACTTTTCTTTGCATCATTTTTTATTTCTAATTTCATTGCTTCGAATTTAGTTTTATTTCGCAATTCATTTTGTTTTTGTTTTTTTCATAATAAAATTTCTTCTTTTATTTTATTTAACAATTTGACTGTGCAGCGGTTTAATGTTTTGTTGCTGGCGCAGTTTTAAATGCTTTTGTTGTTGCTGTGGCTGACGCTGATGCTGCCACTGGTGTGGCTGAAACTGCTGCTGCTGGTGTAGCTGCGGCTGATAGAGCTGTTGCTTCAAAAAATCATAAAAAATACATGCGAATCATTATGTGAATCATTATTAGAATTGTTTGAAGTAATTTTTACATCAAAACATTTTTTGTTTAAGCCCAGGGAGAAAAGTTTCAAAAGTAGACTTTTACTAAAATTGAAATCTTTCAAACGGAAATTTAATGACCTTTCCATCGATACCATACTTTCCATAAAGTAAATTTAAGCAATGAGTAGATTTAACTTTAAGTGTAGTGTAAATACTTTTAACTACCTTTGATATGAATTTAGTACAATCAAGGCGCGCACACATAAATACGTACTTATGTATGTTATGTTTTGATGATGCCGACGACGCCGCCGCTTAAAAGGCGACGCTGCTGCTTTAGATACGCCGTTTTGTCTGCCTTTGACGCGCGCTGTAGATGTTATTGTTGCTGTTGGTGTATTTACATATTCATTTTTTTTCTTTCTCTATACATACATATAAAAGAGTTTGATCGCGAGCGAGAATACAAAAACAAAACAAATGCGCAGTGACGCCTTCGCGTCGCACAAGCAAAGTCATAAAAAAAGGTTCTTACACTTGCAAAAAAGAAACGGATTTCCGTTTCTTAATGAATAAGTGCATACACAATTAAGTGAACAATGCGCTTGAAAATAATTTTCATAATTTTATGTATGTACATGTACTACTTCGCACAGTGCACATTTTTTTTAATCAAATTTGTGTGCCTTTGACAATTGATTTACGTTCCAAGTAGCGTTTGTTGTTGTTGTCAGTTTTGTTGTTGGGCCCGCACTGCTACTTTTTGTTGGTGTCATTGATTTAAAAAAAACAACAACAACATAACAAAACTTGGTGCGTCTAGAAAAATTTCCCACACCAGAATATGTTTTGGGGGTGGATTCGCCTACTTGCTGCTTATATAACTTAGACAAACGTAACACACTAACATTTATTGATATATTATTGATATACAATTTCGAATAAGCAAAGGGCGTTCACATAAGCGCGTGTGTTGCTCTTATGATAATCAGATAATTTGAAATCTCGCTCCGATCATGCGCCTTTGTTGTTGCTCATTTACGTTCACTCTCTATTTTATGTGCGCGCTTTGCATGTCAATCATAAAGTTTAATAACCCTAGCTCCTCCGCACACACACTAAATCAAATCTATAGGCAATATACAATTCACTTAACTGCAGCCTCTTAGATATGTTTTGCATTGATTCAGTGCGTGTGAAGAAGGTAGCGATACTACGCTCTTTGTTTGACTTGCAGAGCGCGCGCTTAGATAAGAGAATTAGCCGAAATAGCCAACAACGAAGGCGCGATTTAAAAATAATTTGTCATCTAGCGCCGAACATGAAGAGCGATGCGCGAGCGAATCTGAAAACAAGTAGGAAGGTTTTAGTCGAGAAATCCCGACTAAAAGATACCCTGAGCCCGTGTATTAAATGACTTGCAGAAGTGAGCTTTTCTTGACTTTAACTTTAATTAAAATATATCCAGTGTTTCTTAACCGATTTGGATCAAATTTTCATGGAAGTTATAAAGTTATCCATAGTTTCAACTCCTATTTTTACATTTTCTAAATTCGCGATTTTTTCGTAATCGATTCCATATGTATATCGGAAACGAGAATTGTTATCGATAGTTTGAAATAAACTTGATCTGCCTGTGGATTAGGAGAAGTTATGATCCAAATTGGAAGTTTCTAGCATTTTTAGTCTTTGAGATTGACGCGTTTATACATACGGACGGACGGACGGACGGACAGACTGACAGAAGGACATACGGTCATGGCTATATCGACTCGGCTGTTTATGCTGATCAAGAATATATATACTTTACATATGGGGTTGGAGATGCTTCTTTTTGCCTGTTACACACTTTTACACAAAACAAATATACCCATTTCATGGTTTAGGGTATAAAAAATTTTATATATTACGCATCGATTGCTTTCTAATATTTTGTAGCCACAGTAAGATAACAGAGAGAAGAACAAAGAAGAAGAATATAACTGTTAATGGTACTCACTGCAAGCAGCATGCTCAGCTGATGCATGTCTGCATCACAAAGAGTGGCTTAAAGCTTGATCAGCGCGTGCGTCGCTCTTATGACTGCCGCTACATATAAAATAATTTGAATGCAATCATGCGTCTTTGTTGTTATTTACGCTCTTTTGTTTATGCGCGCGCTCTGCATGTCAAACATAAATCTTAATATCCCTATCTCCTCCGCACTCACTAAGCTAAGCTTGCCATAACTAAGAGGCTGCAGTTAATGGAATGGCATTGCCTAATTTGCACCAACTATACCTAGCTCTTAAGTGCAAGCGTTGTCTGTTAGAGCTCGGTGTCTGTTGCTTAGATGAATAACTGTAATGCTCTTTCCAACATTATGTTTTTACATACGATGGTAAGAGAATTGGTTATGCATTTAAGTTCATATTTAATGTGAACAAAGAAAGTTCATTTTCGTTTCAGTGAGTTTTTTAATAATAATATTGTTTATATTAAAGATAATAATAACATCGAAAGTTACTTTTTGGATCAGTGAGTTTTTCAATATTCTGATTTTCGTATATCTATATCTATATATATATATAAACATTCCTTTAAAATACGTATATATATATAAGTTAATTTAAAATACGTATTTTATGATAAGTTAAACAAAAATTTAATTGCTATTATTTAAATATTTAAATAACAATCAACGTATTTTAATTTCTTTAGTTGTTTTTTGCACACAAGAAAATTAAGTTGATTTTCGACTTAATAATTGAAGCAACATTATATATAGTTGTCTTCTATTTTGCATATTATATAATAGTTATATAGACGCTGCTTTAGTGCATTTAAAAATCAAATAAAACTAAGCAGTCTGAATATTCTATTAAAATAATATAAGTTGGTATATTCAACTTTATTGAATTCTATACTTTGTATAGACGCTGTAACGTTGTACAGTGAAGTCAATTTTTGACTTTTTTGAAGTATTTATTTATTTATAAAACTTAATTTAAATTAAGTTTTTAATTTGTTTTGTTGTTTTTTTTTTTTTTAAATAATACGTCGATTTTAGACTTAATAATTGAAGCAATTGAAGCAACATTATATATAGTTGTCTTCTATTTTGCATATTATATAATAGTTATATAGACGCTGCTTTAGTGCATTTAAAAATCAAATAAAACTAAGCAGTCTGAATATTCTATTAAAATATATAAGTTGGCATATTCAATTTTATTGAATTTTATACTTACCTATAGACACTGTAACGTTGTAACAATCGTTTTACAGTGAAGTCAATTGTCTCACAGCCAAATTAAAAGATGTCTATTGAAACTTTAGATATAAGTGGTGTTTTGGTGCCGCATTCAGTTGTTCGCATATTTGGTGATGGAGCCTGCCTTTTAAGATCTATTTCCTACCTTTTATATGGTAGGCAAGGCTTCCATGGCACCATACGCCAACATATTGTAACCCATGTCGTTACCAACTGGGAAACTTTTGCTTGCTTCAGCATGAACATAAATGGAGAGTGTTATAGCTCTTCTGAACAATATGAGTGCACTATGTCAAATTCATATACTTATGGTACTGCATGTGAGCTTCAAGCAGCAGCAGAAATTTATGCTGTAAATTTTCAAGTTTTTCTAAATGGAAACTTATATCTATCATTAGGAAATGATATGCATCCTGTGAAAAAATTGCGTTTTACCGGCGAATTAATGAATGGACATTTTGATGTTTATATTCCTTTAGAGGAAGTATTAACTCAAGATACCGATACGTCAAGTGAATGTATAACTGAAAATGTTAAAACGCCTGTTAAAAGACGTAGTCGATTTACCGACAAAACTAAAAAAAGGTTAAAACACACAGATTTGAAAAAAATCGTGATATTAATAGGGGTAAGCGCATAGAAGCATCAAAAGATATCGTGTTAATAATCCTGATGTTTATGGAGATTTAATGAGAAGACATCGTGCTAATAATCCTGAAGCTCATAGAGCTCCAGAGAGAAGACATCAGGCTAATAATCCTGATGCACGTCAAGAAAGGCGTTTGCGTGTATGGAGTGTTAAACCCATGTCTGGCTTAAACTATGATTTTGAAATAGCTTACAAGTCAGATAAAATAACTCAACTTGGTAGTATGAATTTGATATGCAAACATTGTAATGCTTTAAAATGGAAAAATGAGCCTTTGGGTATCTGTTGCAAGGCAGGAAAAGTTAAGCTTTCACAAAATGAAAGTTTGCCTGATCCACTTAAAAGCTTAATAATTGGTGGACATCCCAAGCATGATCATTTCATTGATCGTATAAGAAAGTATAACAGCTGCTTTCAAATGACTTCTTTTGGAAGTACAAAAATTATAAATGAAAGTTTGTCAACCTTTAAAGTCCAAGGACAAGTGTATCACCTAATTGGTAGTGTCCAACCTTTGCCAAATGAAGAAATGCAGTTTCTTCAAATTTATTTTGTCGGTGATGATGAAAAGGAAGCTCAACTACGTTGCAGAAATATTTCAAATGTTGATTGTAGCGTAGTAAAGGACCTTCAATGTATGTTTCATCAGCATAATCGTTATGTAAAAGATCTAAAAATGGCTCTCAATAAAATACCAAGAAGTACTAAAGACTATAAATTGATTATACATGCTTATCGAACACCCGCTGGTGCTCACAAAGGGCTTTACAATGCACCTAAATCAAGCGAAGTAGCTTTAGTTATTGTTGGTCAGCAATTTGAAAAGCGCGATATTATTATAGAAAGCCATAATAATAAATTACATCGTATAAGTGAGGTGCATCGATCATACGATGCCTTACAGTACCCTTTGCTATTTCCTTACGGCGAAGATGGCTATTCAGTGGATATACCACAATGGAATCCATTATTAAAAAAGGAGGAACAAAAAAAAAACGATATCTGCGTTAAGCTTTTACAGCTTTAAAATAATGATTCGTCAATCTGAGATAAATCACTTAATTTACTGTCGTTCCCTTTTTAGTCAGTTTTTGGTTGATATGTATGCTAAAATTGAAACAGAAAGGTTAAATTATATTCGCTACAATCAAGCGAAACTCAGAGCAGATAGCTATATACATCTACAAGATGCAATAGGCCAACAAGATGTTGTCGCAGCTCAACTTGGTCCGATGGTAATTTTACCTTCTTCTTTTACAAGCTCTGCACGATATATGCATGAAAAGACTCAAGATGCTAAGACATATGTTCGCCATAATGGGCGACCAGATCTTTTCATAACATTCACATGCAATCTACAATGGAATGACATCAAAAGTGTTTTATTACCGGGTCAAAAACCGCATGATCGTCACGATATTATAGCTCGAGTTTTTCATTTAAAAGTTAAAGCTTTAATGTCCCTATTAACAAAAGGTTTTTTGCTTGGAAGCGTTCAATGTTTCATGTACTCTGTGGAATGGCAAAAGCGGGGCTTACCACATATACATATTCTACTTTGGTTAGAAAATAAAATAAGTCCAGATAAAATCGATAAGATTATTTGTGCCGAAATACCAAACGCAGATGAGGATCCATTGTTATTTAACATTGTTAAATCAAATATGATTCATGGTCCTTGCGGTGCATTTAACAATAAGTCGCCATGCATGAGAGATGGAAAATGTACCAAAAGGTTTCCTCGACAATTTCTTAAAGAAACTGTGACTGGAAAAGATAGTTACCCTCTATATCGTAGAAGAGCGATAGAAGATGGTGGTAATGCGATTAATATAAATGGTAATTGCATAGATAATCGTTGGGTTGTGCCTTACAATTGTGTACTATTGAGAACATTTGAAGCTCATATAAATGTTGAGTATTGTAGTTCTGTAAAGCCTATTAAATACATCTGTAAATATGTTAACAAGGGCAGTGATCAAGCATCATTTACTCTTGAAGACCAACGCAATGAAATTAATATGTACGAAAGTGGCCGGTATATAAGTAGCTCAGAAGCAGTATGGAGAATCCTTGCATTTCCCATACATGAACGTTATCCGGCTATTACTCACTTAGCTGTTCATTTAGAAAATGGTCAACGGATATATTTTAACCCCAATAATCCGCAACAATTACTTGACAGATTAAGCATTACACCCAAAACCACTTTGCTAGCCTTCTTTGAGCTATGCACACGTGATGAGTTTGCAAGAACGCTTCGATATTGTGAAGTTCCATCGTATTTTTATGGAACAATAAAGAATTTCAAAGAAGAAAACGAGGGCATGATGTGCCAAATTTTCCTGGAGTTAAAAGAGATTCAGCTTTGGGAAGAGTTTACACTATTCATCCCAATTATACTGAATGTTTTTATTTAAGACTTTTATTACATTTTGTAAGGGGCCCAACTTCATTTTTAAGTTTAAAAACCGTTAATGGTGTAGCATACTCATCATTTCAATTGGCGTGTAAAGCTCTAGGATTACTAGAAGATGATAAGCACTGGGATTCAACTATAGCCGAAGCTGTCATATGTCAAAATCCTACAAAACTTAGAGAACTTTTTGCAATAATGTTAGTATTTTGTCAAATTTCAGATGCTCTTAAACTTTGGAATACTTATAAAGACAGTTTCTCAGAAGATATTTTAAAAGCCTTTAATTTTTCACAAGACAGATATATTGATGAAAGTATTGTGAATAATGTTTAAATAAATGTCTTATTTACATTGAAGATATAGTTCTGTCTATTGGTGGTCAAAACTTGACTTATTATGGACTTCCATTACCAATCAGAACCGAGGAAATTGTTCAAAATATTGAATATCATAGAGAAACAAATTACGATAATTGCGATAATTTTGCTGTTAATAATGAGCTACTCCTCACTGCTGAGCAAAAACAAGTATACGAAAAGATACTTAATAGCGTTGAAGCAGAAAAAGGAGAAATCTATTTTTAGATGCACCTGGTGGAACAGGTAAAACGTATCTTTTAATTTATTATTGGCAAAGGTACGGCAAAGTAAAAACATTGCATTGGCCGTTGCCTCTTCAGGTATTGCAGCCACTTTACTAAATGGTGGTCGCACAGCGCATTCTACACTTAAGATTCCATTTAATTTGATTCATTTAGAAACACCACAATGCTCAGTTTCAAAGCAATCTAATATTGCTGCTGTGCTCAGAGATTGCAAGCTTATTGTTTGGGATGAGTGTACTATGGCTCATAAAGGTGCTTTTGAAGCTGTAGATCGATCTTTGAAAGACATTCGAGATAGTGAATACTTAATGGGTGGCATAACTGTTCTCTTAGCTGGTGATTTTCGACAAACTCATCCAGTGATCCCCAGGGGAACAAGAGCAGATGAAATAAATGCGTGCTTAAAGTCTTCAATTTTGTGGCCCAAAATTCAGAAACTTGCATTAACGAAAAATATGCGAGTGCACTTAAAAGGTGATAGCATAGCTGGTGAATTTGCAGAAATGCTTCTTAAAATAGGAAATGGATTATTTCCAGCTCATGATGGCAAAATAACTTTACCATCAACTTTGTGTCATGTTGTGAAAAGTATTGAAGAGCTAACTCTAAAAATATTTCCGGATATTACAAATATCTCTGAAAAATCACTCGAATGGTTTTCAGAACGTGCTATTTTGACTGCGAGAAATGACAATGCATTGGAAATAAACGAGTTTTTATTAAAATCATTTCAAAGTGAAGAAATGACATATAACTCTATTGATTCTGTGACTGAAGTCGAAGATGCAGTTCATTACCCCGTCGAGTTTCTTAATTCATTAAATCCGGCTGGCCTGCCACATCATAAATTAACTTTAAAGATTGGTTCACCTGTAATGTTGATCCGCAACTTGAAACCGCCAAAACTATGCAATGGTACAAGATTGCAAGTTAAAGTCCTTCATAAGAATGTTGTCGAAGCAATAATCTTTACTGGCAATGGTATAGGTGAAACGGTTTTTATACCGAGAATTCCATTAATACCTTCTGACTCTGAATTGCCATTTCAATTTAAAAGATTGCAATTTCCTTTAAAAGTTTGTTTTGCCCTAACAATCAATAAATCACAGGGACAAACTCTCAAATTAGCCGGACTAGATTTAAGACACGATTGCTTCTCTCATGGCCAATTTTATGTAGCCTGCTCAAGAGTCAGTTCACCAAAAAGTTTAGTTGTATTAGCACCTGACGGAAAAACAACCAATGTCGTTTATCAAGAAGCTCTTAACAGTTGTTAATAATTGCAAATTAAATTCAACAAGTGGATAAGGCCTACTGGGGAAACCACAATAAAAAATTACGCACCTGATTCTCTACCTCAATGGTGGCGTGGAAAAGAGAATATTAAATACTTTGCTTTAATTTGTTGTTAAATATTTTCTAATTTATTTCTATATTCTATTGCTAAAATTTATATAATCTATCCGCGCAGCGAAGTAAGCGGGCCACTTACTAGTATATATATATATACATTCTTTTAAAATTACGTATATATATAAGTTGATTTAAAATACGTATTTTATGATAAGTTATAATAAAATTTAATTGCTATTATTTAAATATTTAAATAAAGATCAACGTAATTTATTTCTTTTGTTGTTTTTTAAACACAAGCCCATTAAGTCCATTTTCGACTTAATAATTGAAGCAACATTATATATAGTTGTCTTCTATTTTGCATATTATATAATAGTTATAAAGACGCTGCTTTAGTGCATTTAAAAATCAAATAAAACTAAGCAGTCTGAATATTCTATTAAATTAATATAAGTTGGTATATTCAATTTTATTGAATTCTATAGTTTGTATAGACGCTGTAACGTTGTAACAATCTTTTTACAGTGAAGTCAATTGACTCACAGCCAAATTAAATAAAGCTTTAGATATTAGTGGTGTTTTGGTGCCGCATTCAGTTGTTGCCATAATTGGTGATGGAGCCTGCCTTTTAAGATCTATTTCCTACCTTTTATTTGGTAGGCAAGGCTTCCATGGCACCATACGCCAAAATATTGTTGAACATGTTGTAGCCAATTGGCAAACTTTTGCTTGCTTCAGCATAAACTTAAATGGAGAGTGTTATAGCTCTTCTGAACAATATGAGTGCGCTATGTCATACTCATATACTTATGGTAGTGCATGTGAGCTTCAAGCAGCAGCAGAAATTTTTGCTGTAAATTTTCAAGTTTTTCAAAATGAAAATTTATTGCAAGCATTCGGAAATAATATGCATCCTGTTAAAAGATTGCGTTACCGGTGCATTAATGAATGGACATTTTGATGTTTATATTCCTTTAGAGGAAAATCCTGAAGCTCAAGGAGTTGCAGTGAGAAGACATCAGGCTTATAATCCTAATGCACGCCAAGAAAGGCGTTTGCCTGCATGGAGTGTTAAAGCCATGTCTGGCTTAAACTATGATTTTAAAATAGCTTACAAGTCAGATAAAATTACTCAACTTGGTAGTATGAATTTGTAGAATGCCGTGTTCAAATATATATAAGTCTTTATTCTCGTCTGTTCGCTTTACAGGCAGAATACCAACTGAACTAACATAGCTCGCTTGATGTTAAAGTTATGTTACATTATCATGCAGTGTTGCTCTTAACATCTAAGATCGATATCCTTACTTAACAGCTAATGAATGGAAGCTGTGGAAGAGGAAGAAAACAAGCTGGAAAATGATATTGCAATTTTAATGCAAAAATCAGTTTTTCGAGCGAGCTTGATAAAATCGGTACGTGCAAGAGCAACCACAGCTACCGCCGCGAACGGCAACAACAACAACCACTTCAGCGACACAACGCGCAACCGCAACGGCGCTTAGGAAGTGCAACGGCAACAACAACGACATCAGCGACAACCACAGGTACAACCGCCACCGCAACGACCACGATCAGTAGTAGCGCCCGGCAGCAACACACATACATACCCACACACACCCGGCATCGACACCCGCATACACATACACATACGCACAACACTCCAAACACCCGGCATCGACACCCAGGCATACACAAAGGCATACGCACAACACTCCACACACCCGGCATCGACACACAGGCACACACACCCAGGATTACGCACCCACCCAGGCTTACACACACACAGGCACAATCCCAGGATTACGCACCCACCCAGGCTTACACACACAGGCACACACAGGTAACAACAGAGGTGAACTTGAGAAGTGCGGTCGCGTGTTTCTGTCGCTCCGTCCTTTTAGCGTTTTCGCAGTGTTAAACCTACAGCATAAAACAAACTGTGCAAGTTAGTCGAGCTCCGAAAGTCTGCGCCACTTGTGCCATCATCACCTGGGCCAAGAGCGTTGTCTGGATATAGCCGTCGTGCTTATTGGAGTCTCCCCTTATCTGCGCGCAATTTGGCTTACCCTAGCTAGTGTGCGTGGAAACAATACACGCAGTTATTACACATAGTGCGTAGTACTCTTCTGTGGTGTGCATCTTGTGTTTACTTGTGTTTAGGAAGACCACAGTGTCAGCTGATCGCGTAGCGTACCAGGGCCGCTCGTTCTGCATAACGTGCATAACGTTGTCAGCTGAGTGGTAACCCACAGGTGGCGCTTACACTCCAGAAGGTGTCCCAGCTGGGCGTGGTTTGTGCATTGGGTGCAAGCAAAAACGGCTGTTGCATACGCTCAAGGGATACTCTAAAGAGTGCTGCATAGCCATCAGGCGCGCTGGTGATTGCGTGGTTATTAGACGGGAACTTCTAGCAGCATCAAGCAAAGGCCAGGGAACCGGCTACTACCAACCCCCTCCGCCGCGGTGGTGCTTCGTGGGGCTCTGGTGACCGTGTAGAGGCGGTATACCCTTAACCGGTTCAAAACCCGAGGGAAACCTCAGGTCAACGTGGGACTGCTAGAAGCTGGGGCGTTAGGTTCGAGCATCAGCACTGGATGCGTTTGTGCGCCGCTCGGCTTTGCCGAGATCTCCCCCCCGGGGGTTGGCGCCACCACCGGCACAGAGTCTGGAATCTCCAGGTGCCCTGCCTTCACCTGCGCCTGCCGCCTCACCCCAGGGCGAAGAGTCGGTGGCGAAATATGTGTTTGAGGAGCTGGGCGATACCCTTAATGGCCTAAATGCCCTTCTGAGCGGGCAGAGACATGTGAACCAATTGGTCAGAGACCTAGCAGCAAGGGCTGTTAAGCTGTATGAGGCTTCGGCCTGTAAGAGCAGGTTAGCTTCCCCTGACAGTGCTGACGTGGCTACGCAGACGCTACCGGCTGCAAAGCTACCAGTGTCCGCAGCCGATAAGGTTCGCCAGCAGAGCAGCGGCGTTGCGAAGACGGTAGCAACGCCCAAGAGGCGGCGAGGGCACGAGCCAGGCCAGCGCGCAACGCCCTCGAATAAAAACCGAACTGGCCCCACGGATCCAGTGGTTTCGGAGTCGGCCCCATGCAGCAAATGGCAGACGGCTCAACGCGAGAAGGCTAGCAAAACACCCGGTAAGACGCGTGGCAAGCCACTTACCAAGAGTAGGTCTGATGCGCTGGTGATAAGTACAAGCGAACTTACCTACAGCGAAGTCTTATCGCTAGTCACGCGCAGGAGTGATGGCAAGCTTAATGGAGTTCGAGATAAGGTGAGACAAGCACGTCGCACAGCAAAAGGAGACCTGCTTCTAGAGCTGAATGGAGTCGGACTGGAATGCACCAACCAGCTTAAGGAAGAGATGGAGCAGGTGCTAGGTGAAAGCGCCGTGGTGCGGTCAATAACTGAGCAATCTCATTTTGCTGCGTACTAGATACCTTAGGTAGAGCGGCTATTTGGTCCTGCGGGAGCACAGCGATACCCCTGGCCAGAGTGCATCGGTCCAACTGCTTTGTGCGCGCTATGGTGGGTGACATGTGGATGTACTCCGTCTACATGCCTCCTAGTCTGCAGCTCTCGGAGTACACACTCTCTTGACTCCCTGGTGTCAGATGCTAGAAGTCGTAACCCTCTCGTCATCGCAGTGGATTTTAATGCGTGGGCGGAGGATTGCGGCAGCTTGTCGACTAACGCCAAAGGTCGAGCGCTGCTGGAAGCCTTCACGCTACGGATGTATTCTTACTCAACCAGGGCACACAGAACACCTTCAGCAGAGCAGGGCTGGGTTCCGTTGTGGACCTAGCGTTCGTCAGCAGCTCGATGTTCGGCTCATCCAGGTGGAGCATCGATGCCACCTACAACGCTAGCGACCACGCTGCTATTGGGTGCACCGTGGGAGGGCGCCCTGATCGCCAGCTGGGCCCAGATCAACCGAGGACAAAATACCGTGCCGAGACTCTCGACACGCGTATATTTGGGACTCAGCTGGAGTCCGCTGAGATCCCGATCAATTCCGGCAGCACCGACAAAGTGGTTGATTAGACCATGTCGCTGCTAAGCAGCGCTTGTGAGGCAAGCATGGCCAGACGAAAAACTTACCGGAGGCACCATGTTCCAGTATATTGGTGGAACGAAAAAATAGCAGAGGCTAGGAGCGAATGCAACAAAGCTCGACGCCGCTACCAGCGCTCACGCGGCTCGCAGGAGTTCCGAGAACGACAAGCAGCTTTTCTCGTATGCAGGAGACATCTGCAAAAGCTGATCAAGGACAGCAAGCGTAGGTGTTTTCTTGACCTCTGCGAGTCGGCGGAAAACGACCCATGGGGTGATGCACACAAAATCGTGGTCAAACGATTCAACGGCTTTTCCCGTTGCCATCCTTCCGATCCAGAGGCGTTAAGGGCGATCATAGCTCAATTGTTCCCTAGCATGCCTGACGAGATCGGCGGCTCTCCGGCGGTGGCTTCCACGCCTGCCGTTTTTTAGGAGGTCACTGTAGAGGAGATTTGCCATGTCGCAAAGAGGATGAAGCCCAGCAAGGCACCCGGCCCCGATGGATTTCCCAACCGAGTGCTCAGGCTAGCCCTCGCGCTGCGGCCTGACTTATTTGCGCACATGTTTAACACATGCCTAAGCAGCGTAGTATTCCCAAACAGGTGTAAAGTTCAGCGCCTGGCTCTACTACCAAAACCCGGCAAGCAGCTTGATGACCCAGCTGCATATCGACCTATCTGCCTTATAGATACGGTCGGCAAGATATTCGAGCAAGTCATTTACACACGCCTTGAAATGGCCCTATATGCTGCGGGAGGGGTGTCACCCCACCAGTACGGCTTCCGCAAGGCAAGATCAACGATCGATGCGATCGGTAAGGTGGTTGAGATAGCCTCGGAAGCGATTGCCGGCAGTACTGCCTGATCGCAACGCTGGATGTCAAGAACGCTTTTAACTCGGCAAAGTGGAGGTGCATCTTGGAGGCGCTTGAAGCATTCAGAGTGCCAGAGTACCTGTTGAGGATGATCAGGAGCTACTTCCAGGATAGAGTCCTACTCTACAACACCTGCGAGGCAACTGAGGAGTACCGCGTATCCGGAGGAGCGCCACACGGGTCAGTACTTGGCCCTTTCCTGTGGAATGTACGATGGCGTTTTTCGGCTACCGATGCCAGACGATGTCCGTATAGTGGTGGTGGCAAAGGAGCTCAAGACAGCCGAGGATAGATGTAACCAAGTTGTCATTCAGTGGCTCTCTTCGTCGGACTACAGATTGCCCCTCAGAAAACCGAGCCCGTGCTTAAAAGCAGTCGGAAAGCGGTTGAGACAGCCACTATTCAAGTAGCAAACTCAACAATCTCTTCAAAGAGGGCAATAAAGTACCTGGGAGTGATGTTGGACACCAGGCTGTGCTTCAAGGAGCATCTGGCATATGCCAGCTCGAAGGCAGCTTTGACTAACAGGGAATTATCGCGCATTATGCCTAACATGAGGGCCCTAAGCAGGGCAGAAGTCAACTCCTATCCAGCGTGACTAGGGCGGTGATCTTGTACGCGGCGCCTATATGGCAGCCTAGCCTCCGCTATGTCAGCTACTCCCGTGGATTGTGAGTGTGTTGCGGATTCCGAACCATTTCGGACGATGCGTGCCTGGTGCTAGCCGGAATTACCCCCATCTCGGAGCTCGCCAGAGAAATCGCCAAGGTGCACCAGGAGATACATGACAAGAACCTCTCAGTGGCCCTCAAGAAGGCAGCGCGAATCACGGCAAAATCGAGCACGCTGATCAACTGGCAGTGGCGCTGGGATTCATCCACTAAAGGGCGTTGGACTTATCGCTTAATCCCGAATATATCGGTGTGGTTGACCAGGAGGCATGGGCAGGTCAACTTTTACATCACCCAGATACTTAGCGGGCATGGCTGCTTCCGTGGATATCTCCACCGTTTCGGCCATGAGTCTGCTCCATTCTGCATCCATTGTGGAGGAGGGGTCATCGAGGATGCGGAGCATGTGCTGCTAAACTGCACGCGCTTCACCGAGCTTCGCGCGGACTTGGAGAGGAGTTTTGGCTGCGCCATTGAGGTGGACAACCTAATAACCCTGCTGCTTGCCAGCAGGGACAACTGGGAAGCCTTCAGCGTCTTCGCGGTGGCTTTTACGGCCGAACTGCGGAAGGCCGAGAGAGAGCGAAATGGACAACGGGAGTAGAAGGAACCAAAGCGTTTGCGACGCATTACCTAACGGCCGTTCCGCAAATGCTATTGTTCTATCTTTTTCCCAATGTAGTCATAGTGTACCAAATAGTATTAATTAGTTTAGGTTAGTTAATTTTAGCGCATAATAAATGAATTTAAAAAAAAAAAAAAAAAACACAGGCATATTACACACGCACAACACTCCACACACCCGGCATCGACACACAGGCACACACACACCCAGGCTTACGCATACACCCAGGCATATTACTTACGCACACACACGAACGCACCGGCATCTACACACACCCAGGATTACCTCTACACCCCAGCACACACACCCAGGCTTACGTCTACACCCCAGCACGCACACCCAGGCTTACACACAGACACAGGCACGCACCCAGGCTTACTTATGGTGTTGTGTAAGCTTTTGCAAGTGCGGTCGCTTTTTCGTATCGCTCCGTCCTTGTAGTGTTTTCGCAGTGCCAAACCTGTGTTGGAAGCAAATTTTTCAATTGAGTAGGTTCTTCAAGCGGTAGTGCCACTTACCTGTTGTCTTCATCGCCGATGCCAGCGCGTTCCCTGGCTCTTGTCGCTTGTAATATTTTGGAGTCTCCCCGCTTGCTTTGCGCATTTTGGGTATTCGAGCTGGTGTGCGTGGCAGTATTGCATGTAATTACTACACATATTGCACACTTATCCTCCGTGGTGTGCTATTTGTGTTTATTCGTGTAATTGGGAAGACCACACTGCCAGCTGATCGCGCAGTGTACCAGGGCTGCGCGATTTGTACAGCAGTTCCAGCTGAGCGAACAGCGCCAATTAGTTTTGCAACTAGTTTTGCAGTTGATCACAGGTGGCGCCAACACTCCAAGAGGTGTCCCAGCTGTGAGTGGTTCACGCACTGGCTAGGTGCAAGTGCGACGAATCTTCGTTGCATAACCATCAGGCCAACCAACCCCCTCCGTCACGGCGGTGCTCCGTGGGGATCTGGTGACTGATTTGGGGCGGTATAGCCCCCACCGGTTAAACACTCTAGGGAAACCTTAGGTCACCGAGGGACTGCTTGAAGCTCTACGTGAATTGGAAAGACGTGGTAGCACTGGAAGAAATTATGCGCCGCTCGGCATTGCCGAGATCTTCCCCTCAGGGGGTTGCGCCTCCCCCCGTGCAAGGCTTGGCACCTTTAGGCGCTTTGCCTGCACTTGTGGCAGCCGCTTCACCCTAGGAGCCAATAGAGATGGATGCGTTCGAGCAGCTGGGTGTCACCCTTAAGAATCTCAGTGCTCTCCTATTCGGGCAGCGCCATGTAAACCAACAGGTGAGGGATTTAGCAGCGAACGCAGTTAAATTCTACGAAGCAATTGCTGACGGAAGCAAGCCAGCTTCCAAAGTAAGTGCAGATGCTGCCACCCACACTAAGGCGTATGCAAAACTGCCACCCAGCATATCCATTAAGACTAGTCAGCAACGATCGTAACACCCAAGAGACGGCGAGAACGCGAGCCTAGCCAGCGCCCTTCTCCATCCAAGAGAAGCAAAACTGGCCTCCGAGATCCGGTGTCATTGGAATCGGCTCCAGGCACCACGTGGCAAACGGTGCAACGTAGGAATAAGACTAAGCCGCCTATAAATCATGGCAAGCCGCCCGCAGGCAGCCTCTGAAGTGCAGATCAGATGCGCTGGTCATAAGTACCAGCGAGATGTCTTTCAGCGAATTTCTAGCGCTCGTTACGCGCAGAGATGATGGCAAGCTCAAAGGCATCCGCGATAAGGTGTCCAAAGCTCGGCGCACTGCAAAAGGCGACTTGCTTTTAGAGCTAAAGGAAGGCGGCCTGGAGTACACAAAGCAGACCAAGGATGAAATGGAGATGGTGCTGGGCAAGAGCACAGTGGTTCGCTCATTTACAGAGCAATCACACTTTGCGATTCGCTATCTGGACAAGTTGGCAACTAAGGAGGAAATCGTGGCTGCGTTGGCGACACAATTCAATATACCCGTCGAGGTATGCAACTTCAAAAGCATTCGACCTGGATATGGCAACACCCAGGTGGCCAATTTTTCAGTACCGGCGAATCTGGCGAGCAGCATCACTGCCTTGCGCGCAGTTCGAGTTGATTGGACCAGCTGCGCTATCCGCCCGCAGGAAGCACGCACGAGGTGCTACCGCTGCCTGGAAATGGGACATACCGCTAGCAGCTGCCGTAACCCGGTGGATAGATCCAAGTGCTGCATCAGGTGCGGAGACTTGGGTCACAAGGCAGCAAGCTGTAAGAGCGAAGCGAAGTGCTTCATCTGCACCGCTAGAGGCATTGCCTCAACCAGCCACCAGGCGGGCAGTAGCAGATGCCCACTCAGCGGAGGTGTAAGTAGTCGTGCAAAATGAAGTGCATCCAGTTGAACCTCAATCACTGTGCAGCGGCTCAGGACTTGTTGTCGCAAACAGTGCGTGAACGATCTGCGGATCTGGCTGTGCTAAGTGAGCCATACATGCTGCAGGAGGGCCCAAACTGCGTTATGGACACACCAGGACGAGCAGCTATCTGGGCTTGTGGGAGTGGCGCGTCACCATTAACTAGAGTTTACCGAGCGGATAGCTTCGTACGTGCGTTGGCGGGCGACATGTGGATCTACTCCGTCTATCTGGCCCCTAGCCTGCTGCTGTCCAAGTATAACAATACCCTGGACTCTCTGGTGGCAGATGCTAGAAGCCGGCACCCAGTCATCATCGCTGGTGACTTGTACTCAAGGGCAGAGGAGTGTTTTTTTTTTTTCTTCCTACGAACGCTAGGAGCTGAGCCTTACTTGAGGCCTTCACGCTACTGGACGTTGCTATTCTAAACTAGGGTATTCAACACACCTTCAGCAGAGCAGGTTTGGGATCCGAGGTTGACATTACGTTCACCAGCAGTTCGCTGTCTACCTTATCCAGCTGGAGCATCGACAACTCCTACAATGGTAGTGACCATGCCGCCATATGGTTCACCGTCGGAGCCAGTTTGTTCCAGCCCAACCTAGGCAAAAGTACCGTGCCGAGACGCTCGACACGCAAATCTTTGGTGCACAGCTTGCATGCGCAATGATCCCGTATAGCGCAGACAGCACCGAGGCTGTGGTGGAAAAATCCATGATGCTGATAAGCCGCGCCTGCGATGCCAGCATGGCGAGGAGCAAGCTTTATAAGAGGCACCATGTGCAAGTTTACTGGTGGAACGAGGAGATAGCAGAGGCTCGAAACATTGGAAACCACGCTAGACGCCGCAATCAGCGCTCACGTGGTTCCCATATGTACCAAGCCCGACATGCAGAGTTCCTCACATGCAGGAGGCAGCTGCAGAAGCTTATTAAGGTTAGTAAGCGCAGATGTTTTCTCGAGCTCTGCGACACAGCTGAGAACGTTCCCTGGGGCGACGCCTACAAAATCGTTGTCAAACGCTTCGACACATTTTCCCGCTGCCAGCCTACCGACTCGGGGGCGCTCAGAGAGATTGTGACGCACCTTTTTCCCAGAATGGCTGATAATCTTGATCCCGCGCCGGCGTTTAGCATGCCAGCCGACATCGAAGAGGTCACCTTGGAAGAGATCCACCAAGCAGCAATGAGGACGAAGCCTAGCAAGGCGCCCGGGCCCGACGGGATTCCAAACAGAGCTCTCAAGTTAGCGCTTGCGATCCGCCCCGACATCTTTGCCTAGATGTTCAATAGCTGTCTTCGCAACGGAGTCTTTCCTAATAGGTGGAAACTCCAGCGCCTGGTACTGCTACCAAAGCCTAGGAAGCCGCCTGAGGATCCAGCTGCCTACAGGCCTATTTGCCTTATAGATATGGTCGGGAAGATATTGGAACACATTATCTGCACACGTCTCGAGCGCGCCATATCCCTTGCAGGAGGGCTTTCGGACCAGCAGTTCGGCTTCCGCAAATCGAGGTCAACGCTTGACGCAATCGGCAAGGTGGTGGAGATAGCCTCAGAAGCTATAGCCGGCACTAGGTGGCAAGGTGGTGCCAAAAAGTACTGTCTGATCGCAACGCTGGATGTAAAAAACGCGTTCAACACGGCAAAGTGGAGCTGCATCTTGGAGGCCCTGGTAGCGTTTGGAGTGACGAGCTACCTACTACGGCTGATAAGGAGTTATTTTCAGGACAGGATACTGCTGTATAGTACCAGCGAGTCGAGCGAGGAGTACCACGTATCTGGAGGCGTACCGTAAGGGTCAGTTCTTGGCCCTCTCCTTTAGAACGCCATGTACGACGGCGTTTTTCGGCTTACGTTACCTGAATAAGTCCACATAGTCGGATTTGCAGACGACGTGGCGTTGGTGGTGGTGGCTAAGGAGCTCAAGGTTGCCGAGGCTAGATGCAACCAATCAATCGAACTGGTCATCTAGTGGCTCTCTTCGGTTGGCCTCCAGATCGCCCCTCACAAAACCGAGGCTCTACTCATAAGCAGCAGAAAAGTAGTGGAGAGAGCAAACATTAAAGTGGGAAATACGCAAATAACATCAAAGAGAGCGATCAAGTACCTGGGAGTGATGCTGGACACAAGACTTTGCTTTAAGGAGCACTTAGCGTACGCCAGCTCGAAAGCTGCTGCAACAAATCGTGCACTTTCCCGAAGCAGTTTAGGAGAGCGTTAATTTCCAGCGTGACTAGGGCGGTGATGTTGTACGCGGCGCCTATCTGGCACCCTAGCCTCCGCTACGACAGCTATTCTCGTGGACTAACGGCTACTCACCGTCTAGGGGCAATCAGGGTGTGTAGCGGCTTCCGAGCTATTTTGGACGATGCGTGTCTGGTGCTAGCTGGAGTTGTCCCCATAGCCGAGACAGCCAGAGAAGCTGCAGAGGTTTACGAGGAGACACATGTCAGAGACCATACAGTGGCCCACAAGAAGGAAGCATGCAACTCGGCCAGACCGCGCACTATCGCCAACTGGCAGAGGCGTTGGGATTCATCCTCTAAAGGGCGATGAACACACCGCCTGATCCCAAGACTACCAGAGTGGTTGGACAGAAAACATGGACAGGTGAACTTCCACATCACCCAGCTCCTCAGCGGCCATGGCTGTTTCCGAGGATATCTACACCGCTTCGGTCATGAGGATGCTCCTTTCTGCACCTACTGCGGAAGTAGCTTCATAGAGGATGCGGAGCTCGTGCTGTTCCACTGTGTTCGTTTCACAGGCCTTCGCGCAAAAATGGAAAGGACCTTTGGTTGTGCCATCGAGGTAGGCAACCTGGTAACGATAATACTAGCCAGCAGCGCAAACTGGGAAGCATTTAGCGGCTTTGCGGTTGCCGTCCTGACGGAACTGCGAAAAGCCGAGCGCGAGCGTAACGGGCACCGGGAGTAGGAGGAGCAAAGGCGTTAGCGACGCAATACCTAACGGCCGTTCCGCAAATGTCATTCTTTCTCAAAAATCTCTCAAACAGCCTTATTGTTTTATTAAGAATACACACACCAGCACGCACACCCAGGCTTACGCACACACACGGGCACATACACACGCACACGCTGGCATCCACACACACACACCCAGGCGTACCCGTATACGCACACACACACTCAGGCTTACATATACTCACCAGCATGCACACCCAGGCTTACACATACACACAGGCACACACACCCAGGCTTACGCACCCACACAGATATATACACACACACACACACCGGCATCCACACACACCCAGGCGTATACATACACACAGGCATATACGCACACACACACACCCAGGCTTACATATACACACTAGCACGCACACCCAGGCTTACCCACACGCCGGCACACACACAGGCATATACACACGCACGCACCGGCATCCACACACACACACCCAGGCTTACAAACACACCCAGGCTTACGCACACACACACAGGCATATGCACACGCACCCACCGGCATTAGATTAGATTTGGTGCGGCCTAGGATAGCATCCCTACCCCCTTTGTGTAATAAATATATGTCTTATTGTATGTGATATGAAATTAATAAAGATCCTAGTGTAGATAAATTTGTGTGTGCTTTACTTGTTACTCTTTTCCCCTTTTTTAACTTTCAGCGAGTGCGCCTCACTCACATATCCCGCGTGGGGCAGACCTGAGGGGCATGCTAGCAAATTCTCCGAGTTTTACTCTAGATTCTGCGACGCCTGTCTCTTGGGTATGTCCCACGTGAAGCGACGAGTGGGGTAGTAGCGGTTCAGAGCGCCTCACCAAATGGTCCACGTGGGGCAAACCTGAGTGGTATGCTAGCGAATCTTCCGAGTTACTCTAGATTCTGCGACGCCTTCCTCTTGGGTATGTCCCAGGTGTAGCGACAAGTGGGTAATACCCAGGCGTTGCAGATGTGAGAGATTGGGTGGAGGATGGGCAAGCATTCCGAGTGTTACTCTATGCGTGACGAAATTTCTCACTCGTATCTCTCACACGCGTCCGAGAGCTCCTTAAGGACGCGGCCGGTGACTGGTGCGGGTGGATGGGGTTAGGCAGTTAGTGCGCAGGCTTCCGGGTCTTACCCTCGGCCTGACCAGCTGGCTGGTTGACTCAACACAGAACTTCGCCCGACGCCCTGGTCGGCGACGAAGAGCCATTTGGGGTAGTGATTGGTTAGTTCTCCGAGTATTACTCTGGACTAACCAACCTATTCCTTCAGATGTCTCTCAAATCGTCACCAGTGCGTAAGGCATGCTCACGAACCCCCCCCCCCCCCCCTGCTATTTCCCCTACACTTTCCTCTATTGCCCCGACCCTTAGGTATACTCTGGCACAGCTCCCCCAGTGTCCCAGCAATTTACAAATTTTCTGTAAAGCCCCTGGACGCGACTTAGACGCCGATCTCGGCCTCAGAAATTACGTCCTTACAGATTGCGCCCGAGCAGGGACACTGGCAAACACTTTTGGGAGTATAACATCATGGTGGCTTAAAGAACCACCACCACATAGTACCTAGGGAGTCCAGGGTCGCCCTAAGCCAGATCTATGTTACGTTTTCTTGTTGTGGTGTCCTTATTTTGTGCCCTGTTGTTGTCAAAGCCTCAAAATTTAAGTCTCTTCGCCCCTTACTCGTCCCCATAAAACATCCAGCATCCGAACCCCCCCCCCCAGGCTCAGGCTACAGAGCAGATGCGCCAGCGCTGCCAAAGCCTTATAAACGCAGCGCTGCCACCGCCCATCAAGGAGCAGAGATGCGTTCTGCTATATAAGGCAGACCGAGAGCTGAGGCAGTCAAGACCCGGTCACCGAAGTGAACACATCACAGTGCGACGCAACGATCCTCTCAAAGGATAATAAT
Organism: Scaptomyza flava; assembly: GCA_030179655.1. NCBI lineage: Eukaryota > Metazoa > Arthropoda > Insecta > Diptera > Drosophilidae > Scaptomyza > Scaptomyza flava. The sequence continues at coordinate 24,412 of JARNME010000005.1, forward strand.
AGCTACAAATCTACAGATCCTCCCAAAGGATTATAATAACTAAAAATCTACAGAGCCTCTCGAAGGATAATAAAAATAAAAATCTACAAATCCTCTCGAATGATAATAATAAATAAAATTTACAAATCCTCTCGAAGGATAATAATAAATAAAAATCTACAAAACCTCTCGAAGGATAATTGTTTAGGTTTAAGTCACAACCCACATAAATGAAACACAATAATAAGTACAATTTACCTATGTCAAATACTGACCTATGTCATTGCATTTGCAAAGCAACCTCAAAATTTAAACCAAGTATCAGACAAGCGAGCCTGGCGAAGGACAGGTGAAGCTAAAGCCAGAGCCTGAGAGAAGGCGAGACTATTGGCGAAATCCTTGTGGTAACAAGGAGGCCATAGTAGAGCCTGTCGAATTCGGGCGCTGTTAGCTAAAACCTCGTTTAGTATGCGTAACATTGACTCTGAATATTTGGTGCAACGAGAGCGCCAGCGTTGCAAATAAAACCACGACACAAGAGCCGTACGATTTACTAAACTCTAATAAGAAATATCATTAAGTGCACAGCTCAATTGTAGAATCCAACGTGAAAACTAGCAGAGAGTGCAGTTTTAAAATATATGTATAAAGAGCAAACCCTAATTGTGTTATTATTGCCGCAGCCGACACAAATATAAATTTGTTGGCACGTACCCTCAGCACCGCGAGAGTTAGCCCAGCTAAAAACCGCGTGACAATCCTAGGTTCGTTACAACTGGCGCCCAACTGTGGATCTACGGCTAATATCACATAGTTTTTTAATAAAATACATATAAATAATTGACAATATGGTTCGTTCGTGGGTTTACAATCTAAAAAAGGATGCACTAGTGAAATGCGGAGTGGAATTCGGTCTGGAGCTTGAAGGCACTGTCGAAAATGTGAGAGAAAAATTCGGAGACTGGGTAAGTCAAAATGAGAATAATCTTCCATACAGCGTTCGCATTAGAGAACTAGCGAAAACATACAGCCGACAGTCGCCGAATAAAGAACCCGAAATCATGCGCGAGGAAGGGGAATACGAAGAGGAAAAGGAGTTTGCCGGCATAGACGTAGCAAGGCTGAGCGTCCCATGCACCAGCGCGGCGGCTAAGGCGTGAGATTTACAGGCATCTCGTCGATCGCCCTGGAGTACAACCCAACAGCCAGGAGAGCGTAGCCACACCCACACACATGATCAGACCAATGCAAGGGCAGGTGAATACCAAAAAGTAGCCAAACAAGTTCGAGAGTGGAGCTTTCGATTCGATGGACTATCGAAGCCTCTCGAATTCTTGGAGCAAGTGGAATGGTCGGCAGACACATATGGATTAAACTTAAATTTAATTCCAAGAGCAATGCCGGAGTTGCTGAAAGGAATGGCACTTAAGTGGTACATAGCTAACAACAGGCATTGGACTAAATGGGTTGATTTTGTCGACAGTTTTCAAGAATACTTCTTACCTCGAGATTATTTTGAAAATTTGTACGACGAAGTACGCAGACGGTGTTAAGCTCTGGATGAGCATTTTAAAGTCTATATGGTGGAGATGCAGACTCTGATGAGACCCCTACGACTCTCAACAGAGAAGGAAGTGCGCACCATTTACACCAACAGCCTTCCTGACTTGCGCGGATACGCACGGCCAAACCAGTTCTCGAATTTGATTCAGCTGATGCAACTGACAGAAGAATTCGAAGAACTAGAAAAGGATAGGCTGAAACTGAGGCTACAAAGTGCTACAGCCCAACAACAATACAGCCAACATCAACAACAACAGCCTCAACAACAACGAGGTACACAGCAAAATGGACGCAATCACCATCAGAATCGTGCAAATCCTACACGATTTATGGCCATGGAGGAGCAGAACCAACACACTGGAGGAATGGACGAACGGCCAACCCCAACACCTAGGATCCAGCAAAATCCTGCCAGGACACACATAAACAACCCAGGAAGGGCATGTCGCGTGTGTGGACAGGAGGGACACTGGGGGAAAAAGTGCCGAAGCCCAATGCTGGAGTTCTGCTGGGTCTGTGGCAGAATCGGTTAGCGGACAGCACTATGTTGTCAGTCGGAAAACGGCCAGCGGCGTCCGCCATCAAGGGGCGAGCGGGAGCCGCCAAGGTCCGCCCCGAGACGCTTGTCGGTCACCTGAAGGACGAAGGGACGCAATTGACTGCCACCGTGTGGGTCGGTGAGTGTCAGTATAAAGCTACAGTCGATACAGGGGCTACAAGCAGCTTTGTTAGCGAACAGCTAGCTTGTAGACTGAGCACTGTAGGCCGGAGAAGCGTCGCAAGCAGACAGGTGAAGTTAGCAGACGGACATAACAGCAGGACAACAGAACATATAACGGTCGAAATAAGACTCGGGCATCGCAGTTTGGAAATAGCGTTGCTAATTATGCCTGGTGTGATAGACGATTTGGTGCTGGGCTGGGATTTTCTGACTGGCATGGGCACAGTCTTGCAGTGTGCGGGATTGGTGGTCACCATCCCAGCACGACGGCACAAGGTTGGAAAGCTGGAAGAGAGACTGTCGGTGGCAGTTGTCCAGAATACAACCGAACAAGACGAAGCTTTACATGATGTCAGAAACCCAACTATTGAAAGCAAAAATCTACACGAGGATCAAAAAATTAATGAATTTCTTTTGCGGGAAGTCGCAGCCTTCGAACACCTAAAGGGCACATCACAAATTACAGAACACAAAATTGTGATGAGCGACGACAGGCCTATAAAACAGCGTTATTTTCCAAAGAATCCTAAAATGCAAGCGGAAATTAACCAGCAATTAGAGGAACTCCTTGCGAAAGGTTGCATAGAGCCATCAAACAGCCCACATAGCGCACCAATCGTGATGGTGAAAAAGAAGAATGGCAAATGGCGGTTATGTGTGGATTTCAGGCAACTCAACAGCCGATCCATTAAGGACGCGTGTGCATTACCAAGAGTGCACCACATTTTAGACCAGCTACGTGAAGCCCACTTCATCACTAGCTTGGATCTGAAAGATGGGTACTGGCAGATCCCGATGGAGAAAGCGAGCCGACCACTGACAGCATTTACAGTCCCAGGCAAAGGATTGTACCAGTGGAAAGTAATGCCATTTGGGTTACACTCGGCACCGGCAACTTTTCAGAGGGCTTTGGATCGCGTTATTGGACCAGAAATGATGCCACACACGTTTGCTTATGTAGATGATATTATAGTCATCGGAAGAACGCGCGAAGAGCATATGGCAAATCTCAAAGAGGTATTTCGACGGCTGCGTGAAGCAAATCTGCGCATCAACGTGGACAAATGCGACTTCTTTAAAAAGGAATTGAAATATTTGGGCCACAGAGTCACAGGGGAAGGAATTCGGACAGATTCAGAAAAGGTTGCTGCAATCGCAGAATTGAAGCCGCCAAGCAACGCAAAGGAGTTACGACAATACCTGGGCGTAGCATCATGGTACAGGCGCTTCGTACCAGATTTTGCGACGAAAGTAGCACCTCTGAACGCATTGATGAAAAAAGGCGCAAAATGGGAGTGGACTGAGGAGCGGAAAGTAGCTTTTGACACGGTCAAAGAGAAGCTGACTCAGTCCCCAGTAGGACACTAAACGGAGCCGAACGGAACTGTTCGGCAACTGAAAAGAGTGTCGCTTGAACTGCAACAATACGACTTTGAAGTCAAATACCGTAAAGGCAACCTCAATGTCGTAGCCGATGCACTTTCGAGACAGCCACTTCCGGAGACATGCTGCCTAGTAAAAATGACGACAGAAGGGATTGAGGCAGACAACGCAAATTGCAAATGGATTCAAAAATTAAAAAAGGAAATTGCGCAAATCCCAGGAAATATCCGGATTACATGGAGGAAAATGGCAACCTGTACAGACACATCCCACATCGCGCTGGAGGTGGAGATGTGGAAGCTTGGAAGCTTTGTGTACCCAGAGGTAAAAGGAAGGATGAATTACTAGAGAATCACGACGCAGCCACAGCCGGTCATTTGGGAAGCCGGAAAACGATAGAAAGAGTAGCGACACGCTACTACTGGCCAGGCTTATCCAGGGACGTACGCACATATGTTGTGAGGTAGCACTTTGCTGACAAAGTGCTACCGCACAAAAGGGCTGCCAGATGCAACGCGCGATAGCCATGGTCACCCAAAAATGGCAACTCGCGATCGTGACAAAGCCGTGGTCACCCGAAAATGGCATCGCGCGATCGTGGCATGCCATGGTCACCCGAAAATGGCAGCGCCACGCCTTGGCACAAGCCATGGCCACCCAAAAAGCGGCAACTTCACATTGTTCTAACACAGCGATGGCCACCCGAAAAATGATTTGGCATATTTGGCATGGCAAATCAGTTTTCGGGGAGATTTCAAGCGAAACGGGAGATTAAAAAACGCATACGACACACACCTACGGCATCGACACCCAGAGCTAACACAGGCACACGCACACACCGTACACACACCTACGGCATCGACACCCAGAGTATACACGGCACACGCACACACCATACACACAGAAGGAATCGACCCCAGCCCACCTTAAGGCATACGCGCACAACATTTACCCGTCATCAAAAACCCAGCGTTCACACAGGCATACGCACACAACATATATACACACGGCAGTGACCCCAGCACGCATTAAGGCATACGCACACGACACACACCTACGGCATCGACCCCAGCACACACACACGGCATACGCACACCCCCACACACACACACGGAATCGACCCCAGCCCGCACTAAGGCATACGCGCACAACATACACCCGGCATCGACACCCAGCGTTCACACAGGCATACGCACACAACATATATACACATGGCAGTGACCCCAGCACGCGTTAAGGCATACGCACACGACACACACCTACGGCATCGACCCCAGCACACACACACGGCATACACACACACGGAATCGACCTCTAGAACACACACACGGCATACGCACACACCATACACACACACGGAATCGACCCCAGCGCGCACTAAGGCATACGCGCACAACATACACACATACGGTATCGACACCCAGCGCTCACGCAGGCATACGCACCCACTACTCACACATACGGCATCGATACCAGCACACATACAGGCATACACACCCACCACACACACCCCTAGTATTGTCACCAGCACACACCCAGGCATACGCACACACACACGGCATTGACACCAGCACACACACGCGCATACGCACACACTCTACGCACACACGGTATCGACACCCAGCACTCACACAGGCATACGTACACAAGTTGACACACACACGGCATTGAGACCAGCACACACACAGGCACACGCACACCCCCCCACACATCCGCCCGCAGGAAGCACGCACGAGGTGCTTCAGATGCCTTGAAATGGGACATACCGCTAGCAGATGCCGCAACTCAGTGGACAGGTCCCAGTGCTGCATCAGGTGCGGAGACCTGGGCCACAAGGCAGCAAGTTGTAAGAGCGAGGCGAGGTGTTTCATCTGCAGCGCTAAGGGCAGTGCCTCAATCAGCCACCAGGCGGGCAGTAGTAGATGTCCACTCAGCGGAGGTGTTAGAAGCCGTGCAAAATGAAGTGCATACAGCTGAATCTTAACCACTGTGCAGCGGCTCAGGACTTGTTGTCGCAAACAGTGCGTGAACGCTTTGCCGATCTTGCAGTGCTGAGTGAGCCATACCGGCTGCAGGAGGGACCAAACTGTGTACTTGACTCATCAGGAAGAGCGGCCATTTGGTCCTGTGGGTGCGCCGCGCCACCACCGACCAGAGTTTCCCGGGCGGATGGCTTCGTGCGTGCGTTGGTGGGTGACATGTGGATTTACTCCGTCTACCTGGCACCTAGCTTGCAGCTCTCGGAGTTCGCAGACACCCTGGACTCCCTGGTAGCAGACGCGAGAGGTCGCCACCCTACAGTCATCGCGGGCGACTTCAACGCGTGGGCAGAGGAGTGGGGCAGCTCAGCAACTAATGCCAAGGACGGGCGTTGCTCGAGGCGTTCTCTCTCCTGGACGTGGTGCTCCTAAACCACGGAACGCAGCACACGTTCAGCAGAGCTGGACTGGGTTCTGTCGTGGATCTAACATTCGTCAGTAGCTCGCTTTTTAGTTCGTCCGGTTGGAGCATCGACGACTCTTTCAATGCTAGTGATCACGTTGCCATATGGTACACCGTTGGAGAACGCCAGGATCGCCGTAATGCTCCAGCACAGCATTGGCCTAGGTATCGCGTCGAGACGCTTGACACGCGGACTTTTAGTGCCTGTCTAGAGTCTGCTGAGGTCTCCGATACAGCTGATAGCACCGAGGACGTGGTTGACAAAACCATGCGGATGCTAAGCAGAGCGTGCGATTCTAGCATGACCAGGAACAGAAGATACCATAGGCACCATGTCCCAGTATACTGGTGGAACGAGGAGATAGCCGAGGCTCGGAGCGACTGCAACTATGCGAGACGCCGCTACCAGCGCTCACGTGGATCATTGGTGTTTCAGGAACGGCAGGCTGAGTTCCTCGCCAGCAGGAGACGCTTCCAAAAGCTTGTCAAAGATAGCAAACGCAGATGCTTCTTGGACCTCTGCGACACTGCGGAGAATGACCCGTGGGGCAATGCCTACAAGTTGGTAGTTAAACGCTTTAACGCCTCTTCCCGCAGCCACCCCAAGGACCCAGCATCGTTGAAAGAGATTATTAGGCATCTCTTTCCCAGTATGGCTGAGGATATCGGTGAGCTCCCGCCAGTGCCAGCCATTCCTCCAGCAGCTGAGCTCATCACACTTGAGGAGATTCGCCACGCTGCATCGATGTTGAAGCCGAGCAAGTCGCCTGGCCCAGATGGGATCCCTAACCGAGCACTAAAATTGGCAATCGCACTCCGCCCTGAGGTTTTTCTCGAGTATGTTCAACAGCTGCCTAAGAAGCGGAGTGTTCCCAAACCGCTGGAAAATTCAGCGCCTGGTCCTACTACCGAAGCCTGGCAAGCAGCTCGATGATCCAGCTGCATATCGCCCTATCTGCCTGATCGATACGGTCGGTAAGCTACTGGAGCACCTGATTTGCACCCGGCTTGACGGCGCTATAGCAGCTGCTGGTGGAGTTTCACCGCAGCAGTATGGCTTCCGCAAAGCGAGATCTACGCTGGATGCGATCGGCAAGGTAGTCGAGCTAGCCTCGGGAGCGATAGCCGGATGCAGATGGAAAGGCGGCGCTAAGAAGTACTGCCTAGTGACAACGTTGGATGTCAAAAATGCCTTCAACACGGCTAAATGGGGCTGCATCCTGGATGCCCTCGAGGTGCTCAACGTCCCGGAGTACCTACTTAGGATCACAAGAAGCTATTTCAAGGATAGAATCCTGAAGTACGACACCAGCGAGGCGATAGAGGAGCATGAAGTTTCTGAGGCGTGCCACAAGGGTCGGTTCTGGGACCTCTATTATGGAACGTCATGTATGACGGCGTTTTTCGTTTACTGATGCCCGATGATGTTCACCTAGTGGGCTTTGCTGACGACGTGGCAATAGTGGTCGTCGCCAAGGAACTTAAGACAGTGAGGGGAAGTGCAACTTAGCCATCGCGGAAGTCTTGCAGTGGCTATCTTCAGTAGGGCTGCAGATAGCACCCCAAAAAACGGAGGCAGTGCTCATTAGCAGCCGGAAAGCTGTGGAGACAGCTACCATAATGGTGGCCAACACTGTGGTCACCTCTAAGAGGGCAATTAAATACCTGGGCGTGATGCTGGATACCAGACTATGTTTTAAAGAGCACTTGGAGTACGCTAGTAAAAGGCCGCCCTAACAAATCGTGCAATCTCGCGAATCATGCCTAATACGCGAGGCCCAAAGCAGTTCAAGAGGCTCCTCTTATCCAGCGTCACAAGAGCGACAATGCTATACGCGGCGCCGATATGGCAACCAGGATGCCGCTTTGTTAGTTACACCCGCGGACTGAGAGCCACACACCGCCTTGGAGCTATCAGAGTCTGCAGCGGCTTCAGAACCATCTCGGACGACGCCTGCCTGGTTCTGGCTGGAGTAGCACCCATAGCCGAGCTGGCTAGAGAAGCCGCGGAGATCTTCGAGGGAACGCATGGCGAGGCTCTTTCCGCTCCCCAAAAGAAGGCAGTGCGCACTACAGCCAAAACGCGCACCCAGGAGAACTGGCAGAGGCAATGGGATGCGTCTTGCAAGGGGCGCTGGACACATCGCCTCATTCCGAGCATCTCAGCGTGGATAAACAGGCGGCATGGGCAGCTAAACTTTTACACTACCCAACTATTAAGTGGTCATGGCTGCTTCAGGGAATACCTGCACCGATTTGGGCATGAGGACGCCCCGTTCTGCACATCCTGTGGCGACAGTTTTGTCGAGAATGCCGAACACGTCCTACTTCACTGCGGACGCTTCTCCGGGCTTCGCAGCGATCTGGAGAGGGTTTTAGGCTGTAGCATCGAGGTGGGCAGCCTCGTGTCACTGATGCTGGACAGCGACGCCAACTGGCTGGCGTTCAGCGCGTTTTGCGGCGGCAGTCATGACGGATCTGCGGAAGGCTGAGCGAGAGCGTAGAGGACAAGTAGAATAGGTGGAACTCGGCAGTAGCGACGCAATACCTCACGGCCGTACCGCTACTGCAAAGTTCCGCTTACGTATACCTTACCCTAATCAATGTGTACATATATATTACTTAGATAAGCAATAAATGAATTAACAACACACCCCCCCACACACTCAAGGCATTGACACCTGCGCTCACACACACCACACACACACGGCACACACACATAACACACACAACAGGCATACACACCTATTCGTATACACCCCCCCATCCGAATATGAGCCTGGTAGAGCGGGGTAAGTTGGCCAATGGCCAAGAATGTAGCGTTGCAAACCAATACCTGTTCCCTACTCCCTTAAATGTGAAACAATAAATGAATTAAATGTATCCACGTTAGTGTTTTCTTGTATTACTCTTTTCAGCGGGTAGTCGAAGCCTCTGGCTTCGGGTCACCTCACCACACGGCCCACATGGGATCGGCATGAGGGGCCAGACTAGCGAATCTTCCGAGTTTTACTCTAGATTCTGCGACGTCTGCTTCTTGGCCTGTTCCGTGTGTAGCGACAACTGGGTAATACCCGTGCGTTGCAGGTTGTGGTGGGCTCAGGTAGGGGAGTCTGGGACGCATTCCGAGTCTGACTCTGTGCGCCCCAGATCCCTGTCTGGGTCCGTCACACGCGCTCCCAGAAGCGCGGCCGGTGAGTAAAAGCGGGTCGAACGGGATTAGGTGATCACTTGGTAAGGCTTCCGGGTCTTACCCTTAGCCGAGCCAGGTGAATGCCTGCTCCCGATCCTCTTCGCGTCCCCGAAGTCAAAGGTTCTACGCCTGGTCGGTACTGAGGAGTGGTCTGAGGAGAGGGGTGGAAGGGTCTTCCGGTGATCACTCTGGACTCCCTACTCCTCCCCTTAGCCCACTCCGACGATGTCGATCTGAGCGACCGTAACCCCCCCCCCCCCCCCCCCCCCCCCCTCACCACTCTCTGTTTGAGCATTGGTGTTCGACCTCGGTGCGGCTCACTCCAGGGTCCCAGCATTTGTTACAAATAATCTGTAGAAACACCCTGGACGCGATTGAGACGCCGACCTCGGCCTAGAAAAACGTCCTTACAATGTTCACAACTGCGAAACGTGTCAACAATACAAGTCAAGTCAAATGGCAGCGGCAGGAAAGATGTTGACACAAATCCCTGAAGAGCCTGGAGTACCGTGTGTGCTGATTTTGCTGGCCCACTGCCAAGATCAAAACACGGCAACACAATGCTATTGGTGATGTTCGACCGTTTTTCTAAGTGGACTGAGGTGGTTCCGCTGAGGAGCGCAACCACAGCCACTTTGCAAAAGGGATTCAGAGACAGAATTTTAGCATGATTTGGGGTGCCAAAAGTTCTCATAACGGACACGGGAACACAATTTACGAGTAAAGCCTTCAAACGCTTTCTCGAAGAATTAGGAGTGCGACACCAATTTACGGCACCATACACTCCGCAAGAGAATCCTACAGAACGTGCGAACCGCACGGTAAAAACGATGATGGCACACACAAAAGATAACCAACGGTGCCGGGATTAATTTTTGCCGGAATTATCACTAGCCGTTAACACTAGCGTATCGGCATCTACGGTCTACTGTGCAGCGTTTATCACGCAAGGGCGTGAACCAAGGCTGCAAAATGCGCTGTACGACAACGTTACACTCGGCACAGGGCAACCGACACAAACACCCAGCGACAATGCGAAAAAACTTAGAGAAGTTTTTGAATTAGTGCGCAGGAGTTTAGAAAAGGCCACTCAGGACCAAGCAAGGCATTACAACCTACGGAGACGGCAGTGGAAACCATCCGTAGGAGACAAGGTGCGGAAGGCTTCGCTGCGAAGCTTGCTCCTAAATTTGCCGGACCATATAGAATAATACATTTTATATCACCTGTAATCTGTAAATTACAGGGGAAAACTGGTGAAAAGGAACGGACCGCGCACATAGGCGACATAAAACCCCACGGAGGTGGAACGGACATCGGGTGAGACAATAAAAAAAAAAATTTTTGGGGCACAAATTATTTTAAGACCCTAGAACAAAAGTAATTTTTTTTTGTGGTGAAAAAATAAGTGGCCTTGTTAAGGACGTATCTCATCTACTCACCTGAATCTCCATCACCTCCTATAAATAAAAAAAAAAAATCATTAGTTGATTTGATTTTTTTTTTGGAAAAAAAGGGTGAATATGTATTAATACATATTAAATATTTTCCCTACTCAACACATTTAACAGATATAAATAATAAAAATAATATGTAAGGTATTACATATATAAATATAAAATATATATGTAAGTATTTATATATTATAATAAAATTATATATGTAAGGTATTACATATATATATATATAATAAAATAAATATGTAAGGTATTACATATTTATTAAAACCATAACAAAATAATATGTAACGTATTACATATATGTAATAATAAAAATAAATATGTACATATTACATATTACATATTATTAACCATAACAAAAATAAATATGTAAGGCATTACATATATATAAATAATAATAATATATATGTAAGGTATTACATATTTATTAAAACAATACAAAAATAAATATGTAAGGTATTACATATTCTATAAATAATAAAGTGAATATGTAAGATATTACATATTTATTAAAATAACAGACAACAATGAATGTGTGGGCGGGAAGAATGGATGGCAGAGAAACAAAATAATAATAAGAGCCACGGCCCAACCAAGGGAATGACAAAAACCGGACCTGATCGCGGCGAAAGGTGTGCGAGGCAAACGCTGCTAGGAAAACAGTTAATGGAAAAGGTTAGCTATATCGCAAAGAGAGCGCTGAGAAAACATGGCGATCGCAGGCGGGAAGGATACCGTAACATGCACACTTACACTGTTGCACATGCGTACGGAGTAGGGGTATAAAAGGTGCCGACTACCATGCAGTCGGTCACTTTGCGATATTTTTTTGTGAAACAAGTACTTACCAAGAGAATGGAGAATGACGGTCAGAAGAACGAGGGAAGGAGGGCAGCCCATGCGTCGGGCCGTGACCCACGTGCGCACTCTCGCACACCAGCGGGAGATGTGTGCGTGGTCGACGCGGCGGCCATGGGTGCCAGCGCCAGAGGGCGCAGAAACGTGGCGCGACGAGGGCGTTGGGCCGGACAGCCCTATCCGCGCGTCGAGCCGCAGCGGGAGGCATCACCGGATGTGCTGGAACTGCGGGCATCACCCATCTTTGAGTCCCCGGAAGAGCGAGAGGCGGCCGAGCGTGAGCGTTGTCGCCGCCAGGAGTTGGAGGAAGAGCGGGAGTGGGTGCGCCGGGCATACGGCGAGGACTTCAACAGCAGCGACTGGGAGGTGGAGTACGACGCTGGTTTAGTGGACGAAAGGCGAGAGGAGTCGCCGCCGGGCGATTTCGTTGAGGTAAATCCCGAATGGGTCCCGATGTGCCACCCGGAGGCACCGCCGACCCCGGAGGACGAGAATGTGGGCCCAGCCAGCCCGGAGCGGTTCGCCACACCGCCGCTGCCGGAAACGCCATCACCAGACTGGCGCCCCGCTAGGCCACCGTCGCCATTCCCACGTGGGGTGGGCGCCTCGGAGGATGAGGATGACGATATCATCTGCATATCGTCCGACGAGGAGAAAGCAGCACCGCCGGCCAAGGAGCAGATGCCGCAGACCGATCCGGGTGAGTCAACACCACCGACGGCAACCATCTCACGCGAGAAACGGTTCGTGGATGGGCGGTGGCACGACATCGCGACGGTTGTCCTCGAGTGGACAGAGGAGGTGGCACCTCCCCGCGAGGGCTTCATAAGGGAGATGACGCCCCACGACCACGTAGGCCAACGCCACCCCGACAGCGTACACCGACGCCACCGCGATCACGACCGCCGATGCCGTCACCACCACGCTCACTACAGGCACCAGTCAACACGGCCACCAGTCCGACACTGGCGACCCCAGGATGGAGAGAGGTGGCGCGAGCAGAGTGGCCACCCGAGGTGATAGCTGCCGCAGCTGGAGGCAGCGACCGACGCACGTCGCGCATTGTTTGGGCGCATGGCCAGAGGTACCGCGTGCGGATATCGGTCAGAGGCACGCGGGCCTTTATGGCGGTATAAACCCAAACACAAAGCACGGAAAAAAAAATTATAAAAAAAAAAAATAATAATATATTCGCATTTCGTTTAACCTGGAAAAAAATAAGAAAACATGTGGATTAAACTGCAGGAGGGGGGTGAAATTTGCTGGAAGCATACTCACATAAATGTGTGTGATCCAGCGCGAGCGGCAAAACGGCATGGCCTGGAAAAAAGAGAACATGATTTAGGATATGGTGGAAATGGCGCAAGGCGCAAAAATATGTTACTTACTTTTGCTTTTAGATTCTTTTCAGCAACAACAAAACAATTGCAAACTGCAAATTGTGTGTCATGGCCGAATAGTGTTGGATAGTTGCGGGTGGCCATATCGATCTGGCCACATCGCAAATATCGATCAGGCCGTATCGAGTAACACCGGGCGATGCAAAGCTGGCTGCTATGGCGCAACGCACCACTAGATGGCGTTACACGACCACCAGCTGATCGCTACAGCGACACTTCTAACGGACGCCAAGGTTCAAAACGGAGGCGCGCGATTTGAAAGACGCAAAATTAAGTGGAAGGCTTCCACTTCCGGAGAAAGAGGGGAGTGTGAGAAGCCATATTCACTTATAGCGCCTCACAAAAAGCGATTGCACTTATAGCCGCAGCCGGACCTGAGCTGCGGCGAATTCGCATGCTGTCTCGCTCTGACACAGGATGTCAGCGCTAAGGTACGTGTTTGGCACATGGGAGCCGCAAAACACGTACCGCAAAAGTCGTGGCAAAGTGCCGTTGGTGTGCGAGCGGTGCATCCACGAAATATAGTGGTCACTGTCATACCAACGACAGGCGTGATCAGCAACGAGGAACCGTTGTTTGCTAGGCAAATCTCACTGGAAAGATCACGCCACCTTTGCCCTTGGCACGACATTGGCAGCGCTGACAGGCCCCGGTCCAGCGAGACAGCAGAAGAGTATAAAAGAAGCCGCCTTGGACAGAGCGGCAAGTTAGTTGAGTACACGTTAGTTGAGTACCAGTTAGTGAGTACAAGTTAGCTGAGTACGAGTTAGTGGAGTACGGAGTCAATACGAAATAAGTGAAATCAGTGTGAAACATAAAGAAATTCTACGCGAAAGGATAAGTTAAGAATTTAAAGGATTCATATCGCCATAAGGACAAAGCCAGATCGTGTCCTTAGCGATTAACAGACACTTTAATGAGAATCGATACGCGGAAGTTAGCCAGCCTTGGGAGCGTTGCATTTGCAAAGCAACCTCGAATTAAAACCAAGTATCAGACAAGTGAGCCTGGCGAAGGACAGGTGAAGCTAAAGCCAGAGCCTGAGAATAGGCGACACTATTGGCGAAATCCTTGTGGTAACCAGGAGGCCATAGTAGAGCCTGGCGAATTCGGGCGTTGCTAGCTAAAACCTCGTTTAGTAGGCGAAACATTGACTCTGAATATTTGGTGCAACGAGAGCGCCAGCATTGCAAATAAAACCACGACACAAGAGCCGTACGATTTACTAAAATCTAATACGAAATATCATTAAGTGCACAACAATTGTAAAACCCAACATGAAAACTAGCATAGAGTGCAGTTTAAATATATGTATTAAAAGTAAAACCAAATTGTGTTCTTATTGCCGCAGCCGCCACAAATATAAATTTGTTGGCACGTACCCTCAACACCGCGAGAGTTAGCCCAGCTAAAAACCGCGTGACAATCCTAGGTTCGTTACAACTGGCGCCCAACTGTGGATCTACGGCTAATATCACATAGTTTTTTAATAAAATACATATAAATAATTGACAATATGGTTCGTTCGTGGGTGTATAATCTAAAAAAGGATGCCCAAGTGAATGCGGAGTGGAATTCGGTCTGGAGCTTGAAGGCACTGTCGAAAATATGAGAAGACAATTCGGAGATTGGGTAAGTCAAAATGAAAATACTCTTCCACACAGCGTTCGCATTAGCGAACTGGCGAAAACATACAGCCGACAGTCGCCGAATAAAGAACCCGAATTCATGCGCGAGGAAGGGGAATACGAAGAGGAAAAGGAGTTTGCCGGCATAGACGTAGCAAGGCTGAGCGTCCCATGCACCAGCGCGGAGGCTAGGGCGCGAGATTTACAGGAATATCGCCGATCGCCCTAGAGTACAACCCAACAGCCAGGAGAGCGTAGCCACAGCCACACACATGATCAGACCAATGCAAGGGCAAGTGAATACCAAAAAGTAGCCAAACAAGTTCGAGAGTGGAGCTTTCGATTCGATGGACTATCGAAGCCTCTCGAATTCTTGAAGCAAGTGGAATGGTCGGCAGACACATATGGATTAAACTTAATTTAATTCCAAGAGCAATGCCTGAGTTGCTGAAAGGAATGGCACTTAAGTGGTACATAGCTAACAACAGGCATTGGACTACATGGGTGGATTTTGTCGACAGTTTTCAAGAATATTTCTTACCTCGAGATTATTTTGAAAATTTGTACGACGAAGTACGCAGACGGCGGCAAGCTCTGGATGAGCCTTTTAAAGTCTATATGGTGGAGATGCAGACTCTGATGAGACCCCTACGACTCTCAACAGAGAAGGAAGTGCGCACCATTTACACCAACAGCCTTCCTGACTTGCGCGGATACGCACGGCCAAACCAGTTCTCGAATTTGACCCAGCTGATGCAACTGCAGAAGAATTCGAAGAACTAGAAAAGGATAGGCTGAAACTGAGGCAACAAAGTGCTACAGCCCAACAACAATACAGCCAACATCAACAACAACAGCCTCAACAACACCGAGATACGCAGCAAAATGGACGCGATCACAACCAGAGTCGTGGAAATCGTACCCGATTCATGGCCATAGAGGAGCAGAACCAGCACACTGGAAGAATGGACGAACGGCCAACCCCAACACCTAGGATCCAGCAAAATCCTGCCAGGACACACATAAACAACCCAGGAAGGGCATGTCGCGTGTGTGGACAGGAGGGACACTGGGCGATAGAGTGCCGAAACCCAATGCTGGAATTCTGCTGGGTTTGTGGCAGAATCGGGCAGCGGACAGCACTATGTTGCCAATCGGGAAACGGCCAGTGGCGTCCGCCATCGAGGGGCGAGCGGGAGCCGCCAAGGTCCGCCCCGAGACGCTTGTCGGTCACCTGAAGGACGAAGGGACGCAATTGACTGCCACCGTGTGGGTCGGTGAGTGTCAGTATAAAGCTACAGTCGATACAGGGGCTACAAGCAGCTTTGTTAGCGAACAGCTAGCTTGTAGACTGAGCACTGTAGGCCGGAGAAGCGTCGCAAGCAGACAGGTGAAGTTAGCAGACGGACATAACAGCAGGACAACAGAACATATAACGGTCGAAATAAGACTCGGGCATCGCAGTTTGGAAATAGCGTTGCTAATTATGCCTGGTGTGATAGACGATTTGGTGCTGGGCTGGGATTTTCTGACTGGCATGGGCACAGTCTTGCAGTGTGCGGGATTGGTGGTCACCATCCCAGCACGACGGCACAAGGTTGGAAAGCTGGAGAGAGACTGTCGGTGGCAGTTGTCCAGAATACAACCGAACAAGACGAAGCTTTACATGATGTCAGAAACCCAACTATTGAAAGCAAAAATCTACACGAGGATCAAAAATTAATGAATTTCTTTTGCGGGAAGTCGCAGCCTTCGAACACCTAAAGGGCACATCACAAATTACAGAACACAAAATTGTGATGAGCGACGACAGGCCTATAAAACAGCGTTATTTTCCAAAGAATCCTAAAATGCAAGCGGAAATTAGCCAGCAATTAGAGGAACTCCTTGCGAAAGGTTGCATAGAGCCATCAAACAGCCCACATAGCGCACCAATCGTGATGGTGAAAAGAAGAATGGCAAATGGCGGTTATGTGTGGATTTCAGGCAACTCAACAGCCGATCCATTAAGGACGCGTGTCCATTACCAAGAGTGCACCACATTTTAGACCAGCTACGTGAAGCCCACTTCATCACTAGCTTGGATCTGAAAGATGGGTACTGGCAGATCCCGATGGAGAAAGCGAGCCGACCACTGACAGCATTTACAGTCCCAGGCAAAGGATTGTACCAGTGGAAAGTAATGCCATTTGGGTTACACTCGGCACCGGCAACTTTTCAGAGGGCTTTGGATCGCGTTATTGGACCAGAAATGATGCCACACACGTTTGCTTATGTAGATGATATTATAGTCATCGGAAGAACGCGCGAAGAGCATATGGCAATCTCAAAGAGGTATTTCGACGGCTGCGGGCAGCAAATCTGCGCATCAACGTGGACAAATGCGACTTCTTTAAAAAGAGTTGAAATATTTGGGCCACAGAGTCACAGCGGAATGAATTCGGACAGATTCGGAGAAAGTTGCTGCAATCGCAGAATTGAAGCCGCCAGCAACACAAAGGAGTTACGACGTAGCATCATGGTACAGGCGCTTCGTACCAGATTTTGCGACGAAAGTAGCACCTCTGAACGCATTGATGAAAGAAGGCGCAAAATGGGAGTGGACTGAGAAGCGGAAAGTAGCTTTTGACACGGTCAAAGAGAAGCTGACTCAGTCCCCAGTATTGGTATGCCCAGATTTCTCGAAAACATTTTGCTTGCAGACGGATGCAAGTAACTATGGCCTGGGTGCGATATTGACCCAACCTTCGGAGCAAGGTGAAAGGGTAACATCGTACGCCAGTAGGACACTAAACGGAGCCGAACGGAACTATTCGGCAACTGAAAGGAGTGTCTAGCCATAGTGTGGGGAATTAGAAAGCTGCGGCCATACCTGGAAGGCTACCATTTTGTGGTCATAACTGACCACATGGCGCTGAAGTGGCTAAACTCATTGAAAGTCCATCAGGCAGAATAGCGCGTTGGGCGCTTGAACTGCAACAATACGACTTTGAAGTCAAATACCGTAAAGGCAACCTCAATGTCGTAGCCGATGCACTTTCGAGACAGCCACTTCCGGAGACATGCTGCCTAGTAAAATGACGACAGAAGGGATTGAGGCAGACACCGCAAATTGCAAATGGATTCAAGGAAATCGCGCAAAATCCCAGGAAATATCCGGATTACATGGAGGAAAATGGCAACCTGTACAGACACATCCCACATCGCGCTGGAGGCGGAGATGTGGAAGCTTGGAAGCTTTGTGTACCCAGAGGTAAAGGAAGGATGTATTACTGGAGAATCACGACGCAGCCACAGCCGGTCATTTGGGAAGCCGGAAAACGATAGCAAGAGTAGCGACACGCTACTACTGGCCAGGCTTATACAGGGACGTACGCACATATGTGCACAACTGCGAAACGTGTCAACAATACAAGCCAAGTCAAATGGCAGCGGCAGGAAAGATGTTGACACAAATCCCTGAAGAGCCCTGGAGTACCGTGTGTGCTGATTTTGCTGGCCCACTGCCAAGATCAAAACACGGCAATACAATGCTATTGGTGATGTTCGACCGTTTTTCTAAGTGGACTGAGGTGGTTCCGCTAAGGAGCGCAACAACAGCCACTTTGCAAAAGGGTTTCAGAGACAGAATTTTAGCACGATTTGGGGTGCCAAAAGTTCTCATAACGGACAATGGAACACAGCTTAAGAGTAAAGCCTTCAAACTATTTCTCGAAGAATTGGGAGTGCGACACCAATTTACGGCACCATACACACCGCAAGAGAATCCCACAGAACGTGCGAACCGCACAGTAAAGACAATGATCGCACAATTTACCAAGGATAGCCAGTTGTGCTGGGATGAATTTTTGCCAGAGTTGTCACTGGCCATTAACACCAGTGTATCGACGTCTACGGGTTATAGTGCAGCGTTTATCACGCAAGGGCGTGAACCAAGGCTGCAAATGCGCTGTACGACAACGTTACACTCGGCACAGGGCAACCGACACAAACACCCAGCGACAATGCGAAAAACTTAGAGAAGTTTTTGAATTGGTGCAAATGAGTTTGGAAAAGGCCGCTCAGGACCAAGCAACGCATTACAGCCTACGGAGACGGCAGTGGAAACCCTCCGTAGGAGACATGGTGTGGGTGAAACAACACCACCTGTCAAATGCAGCAGAAGGCTTCGCTGCGATGCTTGCTCCTAAATTTGCCGGACCATATACTATAATAAATTTTGTGTCACCTGTAATCTGTAAGCTACAGGGGAAAACTGGTGAAAAGGAACGGTCCGCGCACATAGGCGACATCAAACCCCACGGAGGTAAAAGGGACAAAGGGTGAGACAATAAAAAAAAAATTTTTGGGGGCTAAAATTAAAACCCTAGAAAAAAGAGTAAAATTTCTTTTTATGAACATCTGGAAAAGAAAAGATCGGTTAATAATTGGTTTTGTTAAGGACGTATCTCATTTACTCACCTGAATCTCCGTCACCTATTATAAATAGAAAGTAAAAAAATAAATAATCATTAGTTGATTTGGTTTTTTTTTGGAAAAAAAGGGGTGAATATGTATTAATACATATTAAATATTTTCCCTACTCAACACATTAACAGATATATAAATAATAAAAATAAATATGTAAGGTATTAAATATTTATTAACAATAACAAAAATAAATATGTAAGGTATTACATATTATATAAATAATAAAAATAAATATGTATATGAACCCAGTTTCAATAAATATGTAAATTAAATTTATAATTGACTTTGGTATACTGACTTAACTTCATTCGATAAAACTAGATATCTCCGGTGTTTCTTAACCGATTTGGACGAAATTTTCAGAAAAGTTATATTATTACCCTTTACTTTAACCCTCATTTTTAGATTTTCCAAATTCGATATTTGATTGGTATCGATATTATGTGTATATCGGAAACCAGAATAGAAATCGATAATTTGAAGCAAACTTGTTCTGCTATTGGTATAGGAGAATTAAATACAAAATCTGAAGTCTCTAGCTCTTGTAGTCTCTGAGATCCACGCGTTCATACAGACGGACAGACGTCTCGGCTGTTGATGCTGATCAAGAATATATATACTTTATGGGGTTGCAGATGCTTCCTTCTGCCTGTTACATACTTTTGCACAAAACCATTATACCCTTATTTACCCATTTTATGGGTTAAGGGTATAAAAATAAATATGTAAGGTATTACATATTATATAAATAATAAAAATAAATATTTAAGGTATTACATATTTATTAAAAATAACAGACAACAATGAATGTGTGGGCGGGAAGAATGGATGGCAGAGAAAAAAAATAATAATAAGAGCCACGGCCCAACCAAGGGCATTACAAAAACCGAACCTGAACGCGGCGAAAATGTGTGCGAAACAAACGCTGCTAGAAAACAGTTAAGGGAAGAGGTTATCGATATCGCAAAGAGAGCGCTGACAAAACATGGCGGTCGCATGCGGGAAGGATACCGTAACATGCGCACCTACACTGTTGCACATGCAGTCGGTCACTTTCCAAAAATTAACAAAAGTAATCACAACACTAATGGAGAACGGCAACCGGAACAGCGAGGGAAGGAGGGCAGCCCATGCGTCGGGCCACGACCCACGTGCGCACTCTCGCACACCAGCGGCCATGGGTGCCAGCGCCAGAGGGCGCAGAAATGTGGCGTGACGAGGGCGTTGGGCAGGACAGCCTAATGCGTGGGTCGAACCGCAACGAGAGGCGTCGCCAGATTTGTTGGAATTGCGGGCGTCACCCATTTTTGAATCCCCCGAGGAGCGGGAAGCAGACGAGCGTGAGCGTTGCCGCCGCCAGGAGTTGGAGGAAGAGCGCGATTGGGTGCGCCGCGCTTTCGGCGAGGATTGGGACAGCAGCGACTGGGAGGTGGAAAGCGACGCTGGGCCACAGGTTTGAAGGGGCGAGAAATCGCCGCGGGGGGATTTTATTGAGATAAATCCCGAATGGATCCGGATGTGCCACCCGGAGGCACCGCCGACCCCTGAGGATGAACATGTGGGCCCAGCCAGCCCGGAACGAGTCACCTCACCGTCGCTGCCGGATACTCCACCCCTGGAGTGGCGTCCAGCACGACCGCCATCGCCTTTCCCACGCGGAGTGGAGGTGTCGGAAACGGGGGACGAGGTCATTACGATATCGTCCGAGTCGGAGGGCGAAACGACACCGGAGCCCGAGGAGGTGCTACCGCCGACGGTGACCGTCTCGAGGGAGAAGAGGTACGCGGATGGTAGGTGGTACCACAAGGTGATCGCGGTGGCCGGCAGGCTTCGTGTCCATATGGGGAACGGCCGGCTTGCCCCGTGCTACAGCGGCAATCGTTCGCACTACTGGCGGCTTCGGGGTGGAGAGAGGTGGCACGAGAGAACTGGCCACCAGAGGTGATGGCTGCCGCAGCGGGAGGTAGCAACAGACGCAAGTCGCGTATTGTATGGGCACACGGCCAAAGGTACCGCGTACTTATATCGGCCAGAGGCACGCGGGCCTTTGTGCCGGAGTAAAAGAACACGCAAGTACAATCAACACTTACAAAAAAAAAATAATAATAATAAAAAAATTTATATAAAAATAAAATAATAAATATATATGTACATGCATATTAATTTTAACCTGAAAAGAGCTAAAGGAAAACAGGTGGATTAAAACTGCAAGAGGGGAGGTGAAATTTTCTGGAAGCATACTCACATAAAATATGTGTCATCCAGCGAGAGCGGCAAATGGCATGGCCTGGAAAAGAGAACGAGGACATCATCAGCGTACATAAATTGCTAAACTTTGTAATACTAAAGTCAAGCAGCGTTAAAAGAGTAAATTCATTATTGTCCATATGCTTTTTTATGTCCTTAACAATTTTTGATACAGCGGTTGTACAGATTTTATTTTTCGTAAGCCCAGATTGCTTGTTGCTTAGTAAGTTGTTGGTGTCCATACAAGTTGAGTTTTGCTTTGCCAATAATTTTTCAAGGACTTTGGACATGAATGGCAATATAGCTTTCGGTCTAAACTCATCTTTGCCTTTTGGGATGGGCGTAATTTTATCGATTTTCCACGTCTCAGGAAATGTGGACGTGGTTATTGCATAATTTAGTATGTGCGTTATATGACTGAAAATAAGTGGAGGTTTTATTTACAAACTTTGGGCTGACGTCATCTTATCCACTCGCATTAGACTTAATTTTTAAGATTGCATCAAGTACATCACATTGGCTTACACTAACAAAGTACAAACATCTAGGACAATTATTCAACGACGCAGAGTTTATGTACACTGACATTTACAAAACTATCATTAAGAACATATACATCCAAGTCGTCATTTATCACAGGTTTAGCCGTTCCAATTCCAACGTTCCCCAACTCCTTCCATAATTTTTGCGTGGAATTTATATTGTCAAATTTTAAACCATAATATCTACTCTTAGCACTGCTAATCAATTCATTTACATTACGCTTGGCAGTATTAAGAAATTGAAACAATTGGTCAGTCTTGTAACGTTTCCACCTCTCGTACAGCTTATCCCGGCGTCTTATTGCACGTTTTATATCACTGCTACACCATGGATATAGCTTCAGCTTGATAACTAAGGTTCTAAGCGGTACATGTTTATTGTACAAATATTCAATATTATTTTGCAACAATCCTAGCTGGGGAAAGAAATATAAACTATTCCAGTCACAATTATTACAGTCACTGAACAACAACTACAATTTACATTTTTAAAATCTCTATATTGAATAATCTGATTATTATAGTCAAGTTGAGTGTCATAAGAAAGAAAATTAGGTCGTACTTGGAAAATTCAGGTACCGAAATTTGGTCATACAACAGTTTGTATTGTTTACAAAGATAGCATCAAGTAATGTATTGTTGGTTTGTGAGAAATGGGTAGGTGCTTCTGCATTTACAAGTCTTAGACCCAGTCAGTGCATTAAGTTCTCCTGATAAGTCTTGGTTCTGAAGCATATTGCTGTTTAGTTTGCCAAGTATTATAATGTCAGTAAAGGTCAGTGATAAGTTTGCTATTTTGTCAATCATGTCAGAGTAACTTATGTAATTATGTGCCCGATACACACCTTAGCAGCATCATAAATGTTTATTAAGACTAATTAATTCTTAAAATATATATTCAATTGGGCTTAGGTATATACACTGCTACACCACCCGCATGATTTACACGATCAGCACGGAAAGCATTAAAGCTATCACAAACAATGGACAAGTCACTTAATTCTGGGACAAACCACGTTTCAGAGACACAGACAACATCAGCATTAGAATTCACAAAAATAAAGCGAAGCTCATCCACCTCCTTAACAAGAATCTGAGCATATATATGAAAATATATAAGCCGCTGTTTTGCTTACAAAGAACTCAAACCATGGCTTGGGTGCTCGACCTGGATGTTCTGAGAGAAGCGGACATCTAAGAACTTTATTTTAAAAGCTAACAGAAGCACATCAAAAAATTGTATAGTTTCTAACGCTAAAAATGAAATAATTGTAGTAATAACAACAACAACAAAATCAGCTGCATATCAGACGCAATATATGAAAGATGTGAGCACACTTTTAAACGCGAGAAATTACTTAAATAGGAAAGAAAGAGAAATCACTTTATAGGAATAAACGTACGAATTGATAGTATAAACGTGCAAAACTTAAGAGCGAAAAAGCTCCGCCTGTATGATCGGTGGCGAAGACGTGGTGATTACAGATGAGCTTTGTATGAGCACGAGCTTTTGTGGGTTTTCTAATATAATTATATATTATAACATCTCTCTTCTCACTCTGCCTGACGTGGACGATGCCCTGGCGAGAGAACACAGCCTTCAGCAGCTTGCTCTTCATATGAATTGTTTTTTTGAATATCTCATAATTCTCTTTGCTTAATTGCTCACTCAGGTAAATTGGTACATTGCCTTGTGCTTCAAAGCCCAGCATGTGCAATTTTAGTTGCGTGTTGTTACTTCGCCGGTTTTCCGCTGTCACTCGCATAACTCTCACTTTATCGTGTGTGTTATCAAATTTTATAATAATTTCCAGGTCGACTACTGAGCTGGCTCTACCGGATCGCCTAATTCTAAAGATCTCTTTTAGTCTCGGTTGAAGATGGACGAGGGCACACCATGTAACCGATTAGCTTCAAGCGCCGCAACTTGCACATGTAGTGCTCGAGTTCCCTCTGCAGCTTGCTCCAGAAATTGCACCCGCTGCACCTTTTATGCCATTCAGCTTATCATTGAGAATGCACAGCAAGTGCTCCTCCGACTCTCTCATCCTGATTGAAATCAACTTAGCCTGCTCCTCGAAACGTTGGTCAATCAGCTGGATGAGCGAACTTTTGTCGATAGCCTTTCCAGCCTTGAGATCAACGTTGGAGTTTTCCGCGTAAACGTTTTGGTACAGGTCCCATTATTTTGCATATAAAGAAATAGCAGTAGTAAAAGTGCTGTCGTGCTGCGAGCAGAGTAGTTTTCGTGTTTTTAGAATATATTCTGTGGTGCACAGCAAGAGTAATTCACATATGTGTTGTTGTTTATTGTGTGCGCGCAGTTTTTTTGCAAAAAGTAATTGTTTAAATTATTCAATAATGTAAAAGTTTGCAATGCTGGTATGTTTGCCTTCAATAAAACAACTATTAAAAAAAAAAGCCGTTGTACTGCTTAAAAGAAATGTTTTTATCGCTGAGCTTGAAAAAAAAGTACTGGCGCTTTTCAGTGTGTACACCTTTATTCGACTTATGTATTTAAATACATGGTGTTATTTAACTGATATACACACTACAATCTTCTTACCAAATTTTGTGGCTATAGCTCCACTTCTCTGGAAGATACAAGCCATCCAGTTTTTGACGAAGCTCTGTGGCGGATGAGGGCGGCTACGGCAATATCGGCAGGCGTATCAAAACTTTTGATACAGTTTTTGGAGTTCATCACTCATCTCGGCACCATATTTGGTGGCTCAAGGTAAAAAGTGTAGGAGATATAGGTTTTTCTGATTTAAAAATGCAGCGGGCTGGGGGCGAAATGGGTGGGCGAGGCTCCAAAAGTTTGATTTATATTTTTTTTGGGGTCGCTACCAGCTATCTTCGAACCAACTTTGGTGGCTCCAGCTCCACAAATCTGGAAGATACACGCATTTCCGTTTTTAACGTTACGTCCGAATGGGAGTAGCTAGGGCTGTATTGAAGGGCGTGGCATCCAAACTTTTTATGCAGTTTTTGAGGGATCATGAAAGAAGAATATTCCATAAAATTAAACCAGCCCATGGTGGAACAGCACTGTGCCGAGGGACTCGTGACCGAGGGGATGCTCAGTCGTTACTTTGCGAACTCTGGATACCTGCCGACCTCCAGTTTGTAAAGACTTCCCGCGGAACTTGGGCTATGTCGCGAGTGACTTTCCATTCCCGTCTACTAGTGGGACCAAAATGAGCTCAAATTTTAATAACAAAAATCAGTGTCCGGATCACATACAAAACCGGTGGGAAACGCCAATCCCCCAATTAGTGGTGATAGCACCCCTTTTCGGACGCCTGGTGCAGCAGGTGCTTGCAACGCCGCCAGCAGCACAGGTGCAGGGCGAACAAGCCATTCGTCCTCACACCTCGGACATTGACCTGGAGCGGCTCCTGGAGCTCGGAGATTGCAGCATAAGTCTGCAACACCAGCTTCCCGGTCAATGGGGTCCGCTTCGACAGCTGCAAATAAACCGTCTATTCAGGACCGGCAGCGCAAGGCAGAGATTCTGCAAGAAAGCCTAACTGCCAGCCCTCATCCCGCGACGGTGTTAATCTGGTCGAGTGGGGTAGAAAATTCCTTCAGGATTTCAAGCCAGCAATCCCTGCCGCATCTGCTAAAGCCAAGCAGAAGCGCCAACCTACCGTTGAGGAGCCGGCCCCGCAAGCCAAGCGGTACTCGACAGAGGCCACAAAAAGGGCCATATTCCAACAAGCCCGAGGATCCCAAAAGAATCCTAAAACTTTTCCAGCTGAGTAACCCCGAGTGAGGTCGAGCAGCAAGAAGGCAACAATCGGCAGGTGATCCCGGTTATCAACGACGAGTCAGCCGAGGGCCTAGCCTAATGAGCAGCCAACGGTGGAGACCACAGCAGGCTGCAATACAGCCCATTGTGCTAATGACCCTTTCACCGAAAGTGACGCGGTGGCTGAAGCCAAGGCAGGTGACGCCCACCAGTTAGAATACTGTTACCTCGCCGAAGACATGTCCAACATGATTAACCCCTACGTAGACACGGCCGAAGAGGCTAATCTGACAGTGGTGGAGTCGAAGCTTGAAGAGACTTCTTCAGATAAACCTCCAAACTCAAAGCCGGCTGCAGCCGCTCTGCAGCTTCACACCAGCCAATGCGGAGTAGACGCTGTCCTCATTCAGGAACCTTGGGTCTGCTGTGGCAAGGTTTCTGGACTGGGGACTAAGGACTACAAGCTTCTTGTAGCCCACAACGAAGGTAAAGTTCGTACCTGCATACTTGCCAGGAAACATCTAGACATTATTTTCTCCCTTGTTTTAGCAATGGCGACAACACTGCTG
Source organism: Scaptomyza flava (assembly GCA_030179655.1). Taxonomy (NCBI): domain Eukaryota; kingdom Metazoa; phylum Arthropoda; class Insecta; order Diptera; family Drosophilidae; genus Scaptomyza; species Scaptomyza flava. Next base: position 50,621 of record JARNME010000005.1, read on the forward strand.
CGTGCCTCAACCTGCATAGCCTACGACCATCAAAGGCCACCCCCTCATCAACTGCTACGTGCGCTAATCGCCGACTGCGAAGCGACAAACACCGAGCTGATCATAGGCTGCGACACCAACGCTCAACACCATCAGTGGGGCAGCTCGGATATAAATGAACAGGGTGAGTTACTCTTTAATTATATCCTCACGACAAGTTTGAATATTTGTAACATAGGAAACGACCCAACCTTTATTACAAAGAATAGGGAAGAAGTCCTAGACTTAAAGCTAGCCTCAGCCTCCCATCACCAGAGACTTACAAGATGGAGAGTGCTAGATGAGCACTCATTCTCTGATCATTGGTATATCGATATAGTGTTCTCTCTTGATATCCCAAAGCCTAAATGGTATAGAAATGTTAGTTGGCAGAATTTCTGCTCCACAATCGAGAGTACCACAGAAGCCGCTAGGCTCAAGAAAGTTCTTTCCAGCACACAAGGACCCGTGGGTTTCCTCAAAGGACCCAATGACTTGTGGACAACGACCAGTCTTGAGTCACTGGAACTTTTGGTGGACACCCACTTTCCCAGATGCTCAGTCGCAGGTTTTCGACGCCCTATCCACAGAGGAATTCAGCAGCAAGTCTCCACCGCCCTTTTTTCCAGGTGTATCATCTCTTGGGCCATAAGTAGCTTCTCGCACTACAAATCTCCTGGGCTGGAATGATTTCTGGGTTAGATGGAATCATTCCAGCCCAACTGCAATACGCAGTGGATACTTCCATTAACTGGCTTACAAAATGGTTACCAAAAAGGCCAATCTACTGAAACAGCGCTCCATGCGGCTATATCCACAGTAGAAAAGGAACTCGACTACAAGGAGTACTGCTTTATAGCCTTTCTAGACATTGAGGGCGCTTTTAACAACGTCGTACTGGGCGCAATCACCGAGGCTTTTTTGGAGTCGGGGGTTGGACACCGTATTGTGGAACTGATTGATCAACTGCTTAAATGCAGGATCGTCAGGGCCACACTGGGGTCTTCGACTTATCCAGAGCACACCACAAGGAGGTGTTCTATCCCCACTCCCACCGCACTACGAACCCTGTCTTCATGGGCACACTTCAATTGGACCTCAAACCCCCAACCATAAATATGGTGGATCTCGCCTTCAGTAAATCCGCCAAATACTTAGGTCTTACTCTAGACAGCAAACTAGACTGGAATCTAAACACCGAAGAACGGGTTAAGAAAACCTCAGTCGCTTTGTTTACATGCAAGAAGTTCATCGGATTGGTGCTCAGGCTCTGCAGGGCCGACCGACTCAGTAAGAATTTACACCAACGGCTCTAAGCTAGTCGACCGGGTAGGGGGAGACGCCATTTGCGCGGAGCTGTCTAACAACACATCGTTCAACCTTCCTGATCACTGCAGCGTATTTCAAGCTGAGATCGCTGCCATAAAGGAAGCATGCATTTCCGAATGTGCATTTCCGAATGTGAATTCTCCGCTGATAGAATCAGCATATTTTCGGATAGCCAGGCGGCTATCAAATCTCTAAAAGCGATATCATCCAACTCGATATCTGTCACAAACTGCCGCAGATCTCTACACGAGATGGCAAAGCAGTTCGAAATACACCTCATCTGGGTACCCGGACACAAAGGCATCGAGGGCAACTGCAAAGCAGACGAGCTGGCAAGGAATGGCACTACCATGCCTCTCCTCACAGACAAGGAGGGCTGGGGTATCCCCATGGCCAAGCTCAAAGTTCGATCGCACTTCGAACTTGAAGCAAACAAGGTATGGCTGCACGCTGCCGCCTCAGGAAGGGTTGCAAGGCAAACTGGCCAACGCCCTGCAAAAAGCGCTCCTCAGACTTAATCCACCTAAGCAGATTAGGCTGTGCCGCCGTAATCAGGGCCATAACGGGGTACTGGCTGGTGGGGTCTCACGCAGCGAGACTTCAAGCCCCTTCTTATGATTTCTGCAAAAGCTGTCGTGACGAGGAGGAGGAGGAAACAGTTTCCTACATTTTCTGCGACTGTCCGGCACTCTTCAAAAACAAAAATTGCTATCTAGGGTCCTTCTTTCTATCGGACCTCACTCAACTTGCGGATATTAAACCGAAAAATATCATGCCTTTCATTCAAACCTCGGGATGGGGCCACGCCCTCAAAGGCGATGAGACACGCTCGTTGACTGGGTAGACGGTTTTTGGATTAGGTCCAAGACGCGGCACCACAACGGGACCCACGTGAGTGGGGGCTATCTAAACCCTTCACTACCGCTCTTACCTAACCTAACCTGGGGGGTCATCATAACCTTTCTTGGCACTAAATTTGGTGGCTTTCGTTAAAAATTTGTGGGAGATATAGAATTTTTTGACATTAAAACGCGGTGAGCTGGGGCGAATGGGTGGGCCTTGGCTCCAAATTTTTGACTCAGTTTTTTGAGGGTTGCTAGTAGCTATTTGCCCACCAAGTTTGGTAGCTCTTGCTGTAAGGATGTATGAAATGTGTGGATTTATCGGCTTTGAGTTATCGAATTTATCGGTTTGCCAGCCCCCCAGTTATCGTTAAACCCCAACCTTGACACTATAATTTACTATCCCATTGATAAAAATATTTGAAAATTTTAAGTCTCTAGCTTGAAGGGTGTGGAAAAAAGTAGAGTTCTTAAAGACGGACAGACTGTCAGACGGACAGACGGCCAGACTGTCAGACGGACTTTGCACAAAACCATATACTCTTTAACTTCCGTAACGAGGATAAAAAGCCCACATCATTGTCTTATTAAGTGCAAACCGCGTTGGGTGCTGAAAGACTAAAATTTGCGTCAGCCGTCAGGTATCTGCAAACTTTTTATTTAATTTATTGTTTTTGGAACGACGTTAAAAAAAACTCTTCAAGTGAAAAGTTGCACTCGGACGCATTCAATTGCAGTACACTCGATATACGTTATAAATTTGGTATCAAGAGGCCTCATAGGAACAGTGTTCGGATGTAGGGGTGTTAAGGTGTTCAAAGAACAGAGTTTTCGGGGGCAAAACCAGTTTATTTCTTTTTCTTCTTTATATATCTTCCTACATATACTCAATCCAGTTTTTAAAAGTTGGGATGGCTGGGGGCTGCAGAAAGAAAGGGGGCCGTGGCATTCAATGTTTAGAATTTGTGGTGGTCATTGCTAGCTATCTTCTTACAAAATTTGGTGACTCTAGCTCAAAAACTGTGAGAGATACTTCCATAAACGTTTTTATGAAGCGGAGTGGCACAGTTTGGCGGTGTGACATCAAAATTTTTCTTACATATATTTGTAGGATGTCGCCTGCTATCTTCCTACCACATTTGGTGACTCTAGCTCAAAGATTAACGTATACGCACCATTTTGAATGGTGGATGGGGCTAGGGGAGCTTTGGGTGGGTATGGCATCCAAATTTTTACAAATATATATTATAATTCTACGTAGATGTACTAATGATCAGTACAGTCAAGTGGCCCAACGATACCAACCACCAGCTTGTTAACGCGCGGACCCACGCATAAAGCGACCCACCACCCGCCTATCTGACCGAGGGGTGCTCCGCTTAAATATATATGGACGTAGATGTACTAACGAACAGTACAGTCAAGTGGCCCAACGATACCAAGCACCGGCTTGTTAACGCGCGGACCCACGCATAAAGCGACCCACCACCCGCCTATCTGACCGAGGGGTGCTCCGCTTAAATATATATTGGACGTAGATGTACTAACGAACAGTACAGTCAAGTGGCCCAAAGATACCAAGCACCGGCTTGTTAACGCGTGGACCTACGCACAAAGCGACTGAGGAGCGCTCCGCTTATCGTGCTGCTACGATGATCGCAATTATGAAGACAAATGACACAAAACTGATTTTATAATAAGTTGGAAAGATCGTTATAAATAGAGCACGGAATACGAACAGGGTTATGAAGAAGTTTAAAGAGATATAGGTACAAAATTTCTAGTATTTTTAATAGGAACAGCAAAGTTAATTTGGTTAATTAATTCAGAAGAATCAATTTCACGATTAATTAATTTGTGAAAAAGGAAAGGCTAGCATTATTCTATGATAATTAGAGAAGGAAGATCAATAAGTAAAAGTCTACTACGATAAGATGGCAAAATATAGTTAGTGTCCCAGTTAAGACCTCTAAGTGCTAAAAGCAGAAAATGTTTTTGTACCGATTCTATTTTACTCTGATGAATTTCGTATTTTGGAAACCATATACAGATCCATATTCCAGAATCGATCGTACCAGAGAAGTATACAGAGTTTTGTTAAGTAGAGATCGTTGAACTCCTTCGACCAGCTCTTAATGAAGCTCAAGACACCAGTTGCTCGATTAAAATTGAAGAATATATATATATATATGCCCAAATGCTGCCCAAATGCTATATAGAACTGGGGGCTGTTAGTGGCTATCTTTTTACTAAATATGATATATTTGGGCATATAAGGATAATTGCAATGTTTCATTTTTTTTTCTTGGAGGGTGTCGAAAAAAGTTTCGTTCATACTGACGAACAGATAGCACGAAGGGCATTGCAAAGCCCAATATAAGTTACCTTCGGTGATGGTCGAGTCACTGATTATTTGTGTTCAGCTTGTTTTAAACAAATAATTTACGAAAAGCAACATAAGAAGTATACTACAGAAATTGTTTTGTACTGTTTTTATAAAGAAATCTAGGAGGTAATTGTTATAACTGTCAGTCAGATAAAAGTTAATGATAAATATTTATTAGCAAAGTTGTAAAATAAATATTAAAAATGCCAGGCAAAATGGGAAAGAAATCGAATAAAACTAAACACCGGGAAGTAAAGTCTGATACAATATTCAGAGAATATGCAGATGATACAAATGTTCTCGAACTTAATTTGTATAAAGACATTGATGATAACTTTTTAACGAAGCCAGTCGGGTAAGTAATTATATATTGAATCTGTAAACTTCCATTTAAATAAGTTACTTTAGATTGTCCAATTTTTAATGGAAGCCGAACGGTTCTTTGAAGCATCCCGTATTAAGCGTTACGCTGACATTATATTCAATTTGCACCGTTGCTACGTGAAAGAAGTAAATGACAATGTAGTCATGCGTCCCCAAATAATATCTACTGAAAATAAGCTACGATTAGCACTTGATATGACTGCAATTTCCGAAGAGGCCTTACTGAAACTTAAAGATAGCCTAAGCGACGCCTGGAAGGAGTCGGACACTTCAGCACTAAGAGAACAGTTGGTGCAAGAGAAACTGCAAGAGGTTCTTTTAAAATGTGACGGACTTGCAGACCGTGACATAGGCAAAAACGACGATGCAGCAGAGTAAGTCTGAGCTATGTGGTCCGCATATACTACTACTTTATACTTTTAATACTTATACTTTATAAACTTATACTTTTTATTACAGATTCGGATATCTTACAAAATACAAAACATCATTCTTCGCGAACGTGATCGATTGGCCAGTGAGGTTATTGACATTGAAAAGAGACTAACCACAAACCGTTACTACTCTGAAAATCTGGAGTATATTATACGAATAATGAAGATGCTTTAAGCAAATGGCATCGAGAGTCAAATTTTCGGAGGGCGAACGAATTAATATCGAATCAAAACTAAGAACTCTCATGAAATCCATGGATGAACAGAAGATGCTCATGGTAAGACTATGAGTAGGCTTGAAATAGTGAATAGAGACTTGAGCGAGACCACTCGTAAGTTTAATCAAAAATGATTGACTTTGATCGGCAGAAAGTTTTTTTGGATAAATACAAAGTGAGGTTAATTCACTTAACAAAGCCATTCGGAAGCACGAAGATGAATACATGATTTGATTAAAATTCAAAAGAATAACGACGAGATCATTAAGCAGCTAAGACTTACGGAAAGGAAAAGGCAACCGAGGTTAGCCATTTGACAAGTAACTAAAAAATCCATTGAAGATCAAAATAATACAAGCAGTCGTTTATTTAAGCTTAACCGGAAAGTTATGATACTAAATAACGAAATAATGCGTCATAAGTACAATACTCTAATAGCACTTAAAACATCTTAATAATGCCTTTAAATTTAGAAACAGTATAAATTCACTCGAAAGGATGTCCTTAATGCAAGTGGGCGAGCAGATGATATTCGGCGCATTAAAGACGCATTGCAGAAAGAGCGCGATAGCCTGCGCAGCGAATTATTAAGTTAAATAACTCTATCGCTGATTTAAGGCATGATATGATGCTAAAGATAAACCTGATAAGCTCGTTAAATTTAGATTTAAACAGGTGAATATCAGGCTTGATGAGGCGTTTATACTAAAGTCCAAAGCTGAAAAAGAACGGGATGAAATGGCTCAGGAAATGGAAACTCTGTACGAGAATTGAAAGTTACCAAGGTGAGCCAACAAAATTGCTATATTTATAATACAAAGAAAATATTTTTATAACAAAAACACAGTATATAAAAAAAAAATTTTTTTTGAAGACATGCTCTTATACGCTTTCTTGCGTACATATGTAATCAATAGCTTAAAACCGTTTGTATAATAAAAAAATAAAAATACAAAAAAGTATGTCTCGGTCGGAGATTGAACCCACGAACTTCGTCATAAGAATCGGTATTCTTCCCTCTATGCCATCAAAGTCGTCAATTTTACTTCTCAAATTAGTAACTTAGCAAAAGGAAAACTGGTTTTCGTGGTTTTTACATGATATTTGATATGTTTATCGTCCCAAAAACTTAAAAAACATGTATTGTCATCTGAACACATCTTTGGTGAAAATTTCAGAGCTCTAGCTAGTCGGGAATTTTGCGAAAATTTGACTACAAGACTCCGGTACAAACAGACAGACAAGTCAAGTTAAATAAAAGCATGTACAAACATCTCATCAAACACTCATTTTAGCGCTTTTTAGCTTTTAACCGCTGTATCGTGCTCAACGCATTAACACATTGATACCTACTTACTTGCACTCTACATTGTTTTGCTTTAGCATATCAATTATCTAAAAAAAAATATTGTACATCTTTTAAAATGCTTGTGTGCTAAAGCAAAAATGAAAAAAGTTGGCTCAACCAATCAAGATTTTATGGTTTGTGGTGCTGGTTATATTTCCAAAATTCAAGATTGTTTATTTGCTGGTACAGGCCTTAAATGGTACTGTGAGTCCTGTTAATATATGATAAAGGAATCTTCTAAATTCTTCAGGGAGAGTCATGTTGCCTTCAAAGCTTTGCATGTAGAATATACTAACCTGCAAATAGTTTTAAAAGGCAAAAATAGCAAGGTGTTGACCGAATCACCGAAGCAAAAAAGATTTCGGGTCCTAATCCGCTTACTGTCCCACCCGGCTTGCCCACCAAGCCCCTTCTCATACCTAGTATTTATCTCCCAAAGGGTCCTATTGAAATTCTTGACTTAGGTCAGTTCTTCCAAAGGCTTGAAATGCAAGCCGGTAAAATCAGCCAACTCAAAATTGCACCGTGGGAAAAAATCTTTGAACACGTTTCAATTGATAGATTTAAGATATGGGCAAAATGTGTTAACATCATTGAGAGTAGCGCTACTCAACCCGTGACCCTAATAAGAAGTGAAAATGAAAAAGAAGCTATATTGTCTACATACCATGATGAACCTATTCAAGGAGGTCATACAGGCATTTCAAAACCTTGGCCAAGGTCAAAAGATATTATTTTTGGAAAGTTATGTCTAAAGATATAACTGAATTCATACGAAATGTCCAAAATGCCAAACAGCGAAAATAACAACGCATACAAAAACTCCCCTTACACTGACAGAAACACCGATAAGTTCTTTTGACAGAGTGATATTGGACACTATTAGTCCTTTACCTACATCTGAAAATGGGAACGAGTATATAGTCACACTGATATGTGACTTAACCAATACTTGGTAGCCATACCAATTGCGAATAAAAGTGCAAATACTGTAGCAAAAGCAATATTTGAAGCATTTATTCTGAAGTACGGACCAATGAAGTCGTTCATTACGGACATTAGAACAGAATAAAAAATTCAATTATAAATGACTAATGCACGTATTGAAAAATAGACAACATAACGCCACAGCACACCACCACTAGACAGTTGGAACAATAGAAAGAAGTCATAGAACTTTTAACGAATATATTAGATCACATATCTCGGTTGATAAAACAGACTGGGATGTATGGCTTCCATATTTCGTATATTGTTTCAACACGACACCCTCTATGGCACAAAATTATTGTCCATATGAGTTAGTTTTCGGTAAACAAAACAATTTGCCAAAGCATTCTGACGTTGCACATTTTTGTAAATATGGTGTTGGGTAGTTATAAGTTTGTTTGTTATATTTTGAGTTGATTATCTTTTGAGTTTATTAGTATTAAGTGTTATATTGTTTACATTACTAGGGTTAAGTTATATTTTTGAGTTGATGACTAGTAATAAGGGCCCACGGTAGACATTGGAAACAAGCATAACGAACTCCTGGCAGGAGAGAGAGCAAAGAGCAGAGAGCCGCGCGATCACCAATGGAAGCATGACACGAGCCAGCCAGCACCGACAGCACTGCGCAACAGCATGACACGAGCCAGCCAGCACCGACAGCACAGCGCAACAGCATGACCCGAGTCAGCCACGCCGACAGCGCGGCGCAGCAAAATGGCACGAGCCAGACCACGCCGACAATGCAGCAGGGCCGAAGCATTGACGCGGGCCAGACAACGCCAGCAGCACAGCCGCCACAGCAGCAGAATGGCACGAGCCAAACGGCGCGGGCAGCGGCCGCAGTAGCATTGGAATTACGAGCAAAAGGCGCAACTGAAGCTTGGAAAGGCTCGACGAAAAGGGCTCGCGATCGCCGCGACGAGCATTATCAAGATAGTCAAGTTCAGAGCTCACCGCGAGCAGTCCAGTGCGCGGGTCGGCAAAGTCGCGAGAATAATAAAACCACGTGTGCGCAGACGATGACAACAGGACAAGCAGTACGAGGACAAACACACCAAGAAGCAAAGACGGTACGAGAATCATCACCAAACAACAAGGAAAGGGGTGTACTACGAAGCGGCCGGGTAAGCGAGTCAGGGCTATGTCGTCCTTCTTCTTCGACAGACAAGTCTGGTGCGGATAGGCAGGGAATTAGGTTTCTTTGTTGTAGACATATAAGTGAAACAATTAAATGAAATAAATAAAGATGACAATGAAAACAAGCCAAGTGTTCGTTACGAGAGTAAGCCATAGTTATACGTATTTGCAGGGGATATAAAGTGGAAGTGCGAGAACGGTACGTGTGGCCCGCCCACCGCTTTGAGACGCCGTTGACTGGATGCTGGTCAATACCGTGACAGTCCACGACGTTTTCATAGCGGCGCACGCCTCTTTCCGAACTTGGTGCCGCCCTGGTCATACCGGGGGCATTCGAGCCGGAACAAGCGGGGGTAACCATACTGCCAGAAGGCACTTTTGCTAATCACCGGACCACCGGTGGTTGATCTAAATGCCCCTTTCATAATCTTCTGAGCGCGGTGTCGTATTTCCACCCCTTCCAAGTCCCAGCAATCAACAAATTTCTTGTAGGGTGGCCCTGGAGAGGCTGAGCTGCCTCAGCCATAGAAACGCTACCTTACAGGTGGCGCCCGAACAGGGACTCTGGGATTGTTTAAAGATATTGTTCGCAGCAGCAACAGCAACAGCCGCGTGATCAACAATAACATTTGTACATATTAATTGCCCTGTGCGGCATACCCTATGCTTATCTCATTATAGAGTATCTAACGTTATTCTGTTATGTTCACTCTACACCTTTATGATGTCTACTTTACACCTTAATTCGTTAACCATCGGCCCGCTTTGTATGTCGCCGCTTGCATATCATTCTGTTAGTTGTTCAAACACATTCGGTGTGAACAGGTCAAAGACTTGTGACAATTGCAAATAAAGCATCGGTCTAATTTGTAATTCTGTCTATTGGTTTTCATTTCGGAAATAAAGCGCTAAAAAATATTATTGCTCAAACATTGGTGACCCCGACGTGATATTCGTTTATTATTTTGTTTTGTCTGCATAACAGCATGTCGGTTTTTGTGCAACTTTAAAGAAATAATACGTCACGCAAAAAACAATTAAACATTCGAAAAACTAATAAGTGCATTGTGCAGTTGCGATTACATACATATATATACCGGCAAGTGAATATTTTGCCTATTGCCCTTTGGTGACTATCTGTTGTATATAAGAAACTGTGCGCAGGTTAATAACCCTTTATACGGACTTGGTTAATATTGTTGGTGCGCTTTACACTTCGCGATTGTGTTTTCACACATGTTTTTGAACAGTGTCTGCGAGCAATTGTCGGTCATCTTCGCATTCTGGTGTGCATGAAAATTAAACGCATTTGTTAATTGTACAAATTATTGAATTTGTACTCGCGCGAGAACGTTGTTGAACAGTGTCGGTGCGCAGTTTTCGTACATGTTCACTACATGTAAAACATAAACATAAATAAAACAAATTAAATAGTTAAAGGTGTAAAACTATTGCATTTATATTTGCTGACGCAAATTCGTTAAATTTAAACCTCCGCAATGTCGACTGAGCCTTCTGAAGATTCTGCCTTTGTGCATAAAACGCAACTTTGCAAGCGAAGGGCAGAATCGTTTTTGGTGCAATTGCAGCGTCTCAAAGATTCATCAACGCCCGATCTTTTGGAGGCACTCTCGAACATAGAACTCATTGTTCGTTTAGAGCTGCTGAAGAAACTTGAGCTTAATTTCAACTCAGCTCACGACCAGCTAGAAGAACTTGATTTTGAAGAAATTGGGAGTGAGCTGCGCGAAAACTTTGACGTCATGCTTGTAGACGTAATTACCCGTGTCCGATCTCGCCTCTGCCCTTCGCAAGCGCAACTAGCAGCATCGTCAATCTCGCAAGGCAATTTGGATGCAACTCAGGAGCCAAGCTTCAATTTGTCTGTCAATCGTCCTCGTCGATCTCGTCTGCCAGAGCTCAAGATTCCGCAATTTTCTGGAGGCTACACTGAGTTCGCCAATTTCATCTCCATGTTTGAATCGGTCATAGACAAGGATGTGGATTTAACAAACATTGAGCGATTTCAACACTGACGCTCTTGTCTGTCGGGCTCAGCGCTTGATGCCGTATCATCTCTGGAACTCTCTGAGGCCAACTATCAAGTTGCTCTCAGCATTCTGCATAAACGCTTTAATAATAAACGCCTTGTTTTTCAGTCCCACATTAAGGGTATTCTTGGACTCAAGAAGGTAGAGACGGCGTCGGCTGGCAAACTTCGTGAGCTTTCGGACCAGATTACTGGTCACATGCGTGCCTTGGAAACGCTTGGCAGTTCAGAGGAGATTGCTGGATGTATGATCATCAATCTACTGCTCGCCAAAGTGGACGTCGCAACGCAGACCAGCTGGGAAGAGAGCATCGCCTTAAATAAATTCCCTCATCGGAGGAGTTTTTTACTTTTCTGAAAGGGCGCTGTCAAAGAATGGAAACCATGCAGCATGCTATGCTGAATTCACCAGCTACTAGTTCATGCAAAAAGGCGTTTGTAGCGACACAAACCAACAACGCATGCTGTTGTTGTGGCACCCCAGGGCATGCCATATATGCGTGCAACAAATTTGGAAATTTGTCTCCATCGTTACGTTTCAAGGAGGCAAAGAAACTTGGACTATGCATAAACTGTCTAAAGAAAGGACATCAAGCACAGTCATGCTCAAGTCAAAATTGTTTGACTTGCAATGCTCGGCATCATACGCTGCTACATTTTGAGGCAACCCCGGAAACGTCATCGCAGTCGTTGACTACTGCTTCCTCGCTTCACGTGTCGACCTCGCTTGCTGCCTCTGGAATGGTGCTCTGTTAGCCACAGCAATTGTGCTAATTAGAGATCGCTCTGGCTCCTTAATTCCGGCACGTGCGTTGCTAGACTCGGGTTCGCAGCTTCACCTGATCACTTCTCGCTTGGCCCAGCAGCTGCGTTTGAAGAGAAGTCGCTCTTCAACAGTTATCTCTGGTCTAGGTGATGCTAGCGTACCCACTTCAGGATCTACCGTCGACATTGGACTGCAGGCTCAGCATTCTGATTATTTTACATCAATCAATGCATTAATTGTTCCTACTATTAAAGACTGTCAACCCAGCAAGTCGATCGACATCTCAACGTGGAGCATTCCTTCAAACATTCATTTGGCATACCCAGCGTTCCACAAGCGACAGCACGTCGATCTACTCATTGGAGCAAGCATATTTTACGATCTTCTCTGTGTTGGCCAAATTAAACTTCTGCCAGGTTTGCCTCTATTGCAAAAAACTCGACTTGGCTGGGTCGTTACTGGAGGATGTAAAACAAACGGTATCGGCTCTCTATTGGCTGTTTGCGAGCCGATTGATGATCGCACTTTGGACAATAGGCTTGAGCATATTGTCAGGCGATTTTGGGAAGTTGAAGGCTGTGGTGAAAGCAACGCACCAGCTACCAAGGAGGAAGTGGAATGTGAAGAACATTTTACAAAAACTGTTTCTCGCTTGCCGTCTGGTGAATGCTCAGTTATGCTGCCATTCAAACCAAACTCTGGAAACTTAGGCGATTCGTATAGACAAGCCTACCAGCGTTTTTTAAGCTTGGAGCGTAAACTGGAACGGAAGCCTAATACAAAACAACGATATTCGGCATTTGTTAAGGAGTACCTCGATTTGAAACATATGTCGCTCGTCCAACCGGAATTAGCAGGTTCCTGTCGCTATTTTCTGCCACACCATTGCGTATTGAAGGAAGATAGCACAACAACCAAACTACGTGTCGTTTTCGATGGTTCCGCAGCAACTTCTTCGGGTGCGTCTCTCAACGATGTTCTCATGGCTGGACCTGTCATACAAGCCAAACTTTTCAAATTGCTGATTAAATTTCGCACGTATGTTGTCGCTCTCACTGGAGACATCTGCAAGATGTATAGATGCGTTCGAGTGAGCTGCCCTGACACATATTTTCAGTGCATTTTATGGCGGGACTCTCCAAGGGAAACATCAAAGTGTACAAGCTTGACACTGTCACATATGGAACGAAGCCTGCATCATTTCTATCAGTTCGGATGATGCATCAATTAGCCCATGATGATGGACATTTGTTTCCCCTTGGTGCGTCAGCTGTCTTGCATGATTTCTACGTCGATGACTTGATAACTGGTGGGAATTCTGTGGATGAGACTATTGAGAAGATGCAACAGACAACGAAGCTCCTTGCCCGAGGCAACTTTCAGCTTCGAAAGTTTTGCTCGAGCCATTCGACAGTTTTGGAAGGAGTTCCTGAGTCCGAACGAGAAACTTGTCTCAAATTTGATGATGACAGCAACATCATTAAAACGCTCGGCCTATTGTGGGATCCTGGATCTGATCAGCTTCTGTTTTCATCGGCTCCAGCGCAGCATGTTGCAAAGCCTTGCAAACGCTCTATTTTATCGGCGATAGCACACTTCTACGACCCTCTTGGCCTTATAGGACCGGCTATTGTGAAGGCAAAGGTGTTTTTGCAGCATTTGTGGAAAGCGAAGCTTGATTGGGACGAGAGCTTGCCACTGGACCTCAGCACAGCTTGGATGGAGATATACAATGGCTTCAACAATTTTCCACGTCTATCGTTTCCCTCGTTGCGTTATCGCCCAGCACTGTTCTATAGAAGTACACGGATTCTTTGATGCCAGCATCGACGCATTTGGAGCTCGCATTTATGTCGTATCAAAGGGTGAGCAACCTTCGAGCTACCTACTTTGTTCGAAGTCTCGTGTCGCGCCTCTGAAGACACTTACCGTACCGAAGTTGGAACTATCTGGAGCCAGGCTGCTTGCTCAGCTAATGTTTGAAATAGCCCAATCCGGACTTTTCAATGGCTCTTTCTACTGCTGGTCAGACTCTTCCATAGCTCTGTCGTGGATTCACAATGAGCCTGCCCGATTTAATGTATTCGTCGCAAATCGAGTAGCTGCTATTCAGGAGTTGACGGCCAACATGCAATGGCGTCACGTTCCCACAAATGTCAACCCGGCAGATATACTTTCTCGTGGATTGCTTCCGAGTCAACTTGCTCAATTGGATCTATGGTTGTATGGTCCTCAATTCGTGACCTTGGATGAGGATTCCTGGCCTCTTGTACATGCTGTCGTTGAGCCAAGCCTGGAAGTTCGAAAGAAGGTCTTTGTCGTCAGCACACCATCATCAGATATCGTCTCTGATTGCAAGTTTGTAAATTCTTTCTCCAGATTGCAACGTGTATTCGCTTACATATACAAATTCGTCAAGGAATACGACATCCTGGGCTTTACGTGAGTGACGTTCATAGTGGCACTCAATTGCTTATTAGGCTTATTCAATGTCGAAGCCTAAGCCAAAACCTTAAGGAACTGAAGGAAAAAGGAGTAGTGCAAGGTTCCAGTTCGATTGCATCCTTATGCCCGTTCATCGATGAATTTGGACTTGTTCGTGTGGGCGGTCGTCTAAAAAACTCAAACTTGCCGTTCGAGTCTCGCCATCCAATCATCCTACCTAAAGGACATCCAGTTACTGTCTCCGTTATTACACATTTTCATGAACGCGACTTGCATGCTGGGCCTCGTGCACTTCTGGCTAACATCCGGCTTCAGTATTGGCCAATCGGTGGTTTGAAGACAGTAGCCAAAGTCATCAACAAATGCGTTCGATGCTTTCGGGCAAGGCCCCGGCTTTTAACGCATATCATGGCTGATCTTCCTAAAGAACGGTGTACAGAATCTCGAGCCTTTGATGTTACCGGTGTGGACTACTGTGGACCTTTCTTCTACAAATCGGGAGTTCGTAGTAGACCTCCGATAAAGGCATACATCAGCGTCTTTATTTGTTTCAAGACCAAGGCCGTACACCTGGAGCTTGCCAAGGATTTGTCAACACCAACCTTTATCGGCGCGTTAAAGCGGTTTATATCTCTTCGTGGGATGCCAAGTCAAATTTGGTCAGATAACGCTACAAATTTCGTTGGAGCCAAAATGAGCTGCTGGATTTAAAAAAGCTTCTCCTAAGCGACCCTCATCAGGATGCAGTGCAAAGATTTTGCTTATCCGACAACATCGACTGGCGTTTCATTCCTCCTCGCTCTCCTCACTTTGGAGGACTTTGGGAGGCCGCAGTCAAGAGTGCAAAGTATCACCTGCATCGTTCTATTGGTCGAAACACGCTCCATCTTGATGAACTACAAACGCTTGTTTATCAAATCACCGCAATCATTAATTCTAGACCCTAAGTTCCCATTACAGAGAATCCTGAGGACCTAGACGTGTTAACACCAAATCATTTTTGCTTGGTGGGCCACCAACAAACATAATCGAGCCAGATTTGTCCAGCATCAACTTCAATCGTTTGAATGGCTGGCAGCAGGTGGCACGTTTGCAACAGATCTTCTGGGATCGTTGGCAAAAAGAATATCTGACGTTGCTTCAGGAACGGACTAAGTGGAGAGCTCGCGTTGAACCACTATGTGTCGGCGACTTAGTCCTCATCAAGGATGAGAATCTTCCACCCATGCGCTGGCCACTTGCTCGAGTTCTTCAGCTTCTCCCTGGACGTGTCGGAGTTCCAAGAGTTGCAGAGCTAAAAACCGCTAAAAACCGCTTCGAAGGGCAACAGCGAAGCTATGTTTGCTGCCCTTAAATGACTCTGTTGAACGCGTGCATTCAACGGGGGGAGGATGTTCGCAGCAGCAACAGCAACAGCCGCGTGATCAACAATAACATTTGTACATATTAATTGCCCTGTGCGGCATACCCTATGCTTATCTCATTATAGAGTATCTAACGTTATTCTGTTATGTTCACTTTACACCTTTATGATGTCTACTTTACACCTTAATTCGTTAACCATCGGCCCGCTTGTATGTCGCCGCTTGCATGTCATTCTGTTAGTTGTTCAAACACATTCGGTGTGAACAGGTCAAAGACTTGTGACAATTGCAAATAAAGCATCGGTCTAATTTGTAATTCTGTCTATTGGTTTTCATTTCGGAAAATAAAGCGCTAAAAAATATTAGTGCTCAAACAGATATATTAGGTGTATTGTTTTTGTGGAAAGTGACGCTGAAATAGTGTAAAAAGCTAGAGCGAGGAAAAAGGGTGATGATTTTCATCAAGAAAAGCAGTAGTAGTGGTCCGGCAGGGGTGTGTGTGTATAACGGCAAAAAAAGCAGCGGTCCGACAGGGCTGTCAGAACAATTTTTTTGCATATACACGTGCTCGCACATGGGAAGGCGGCTGGACAAGCGCCGTTAGTTTTGCTTGCTGTCGTCGCGTTATACATACAGGGTGCGCATTCTGGTGTTTTGTCTCTATTTTAACTGCGCCAGTCTACTTGCAAATCGGGTACATTATTTGTTAAGACGCTGACACAGTTAGGCGAACACTGGGAAATTACCATGGCATAGGCGCACTGTTTGAGAGTCATTGGTCAGTTTTGGTTTGCACCCCGGCAGGATCGTTTGGGTAACCTACATAGTTTGACAAGCACTGGGAAATCAGGAACACAGTTTGAGAGTCATTGGTATTTTTTATTTGCACCGCGACACTTTTTTGGTAACGTGCACAGTTCGACAAGCATTGGGAAACCACCACGGCACATATGCACCGTTTGAGAGTCATTGGTAATTTTTTTTGTGCCTACACTATGGCAATATGCACGTTTCTTTTGGTAATAGTACAGGTATCGAGTAGGGGTATGCGCACACGGCCATACACATATGTAGTCAGACCCCAAAGAGATTTTTAAAATTAAGAAAAAAAAAAATATTAAAGGAAAAAAAAGGGTTTTTGCAGACATACGAATTCATTATTTTTTTTTAAGGATATATTGAGAAAGGGAAAAAAATGGAGAGTTGTTGCGGGGTACGTAGGTGAATACACAAGTTGAAATTTTGGAGGAAAAAAATAAATATACGACTACTAGGCTACAGAAGCAGAGGAAAACAATATATATACGACTACAAGGATACAGAAGCAGAGGAAAACGAATAGGAAAGAATTATTTTTTTTTTGGGTGGTTTCGCACCTACGAATGTCGGAGGAGGGGCCGAGTAGCGCGACGCTCGTGAACCCTCGGTCGCGATCATTCGGGAATATCCGAAAACAATATAAATAGAGCCATCACGACACAGAGCGACAGTCGACCCAGAGCTACCAAGCTATGTGTATAGCTATGTGTATAGTTCTTTGACAACAGTTAATAATATCTAACCAGCCTTTTACAACAAGGACCGTAGTCTCGCACAGGATACCAGCTAGTATATAACAAGGATACTAGCCTCGCACAGGACAACAAGGATACCAGCTAGTATATAACAAGGATACTAGCCTCGCACAGGAAACAAGGATACAAGCTAGTATACACCAAGTATACTAGCCTCGCACAGGACAACAAGGATTGAAGCTAGTATACACCAAGGAAACTACCATCGCACAGGACAACAAGGATACAGCTATTATACACCAAGGATATACTAAGCTTACTTCAGCAACCAGGCACAACTAGCAATCGCAAGACTACGTACAACATGGTCGGAGTAGCATGGATATCATACCGGCGCAAGGCAGAACTAGAGGCATTTGCAGACGAGTTCGGATTCGACCGTGAAGGCACCGTGGAGGAACTCCGAGGCCACATGGCTGTTTTTGTGAATAGTGGAGACCACTCAGCCACCATCCAGGCTCGTTTAGAGGAATTGGAGGTCATATTTGGAAAGACACGGACCCCCGACACCAAGGCAGGAACCCATCAACGATCCCGGAGCGAGGACTGGTTCCGTACGAGCCACCTACAGGGCGAACCTTGGAGCGTGTTTCGGAGGGAGTTCCTAGACTTCTTTTTGGCACCGCGGTATTTTCAGAGGCTGGAGTACGAGATTAGGATGCGCTATCAGAAGGAAGACGAGGGATACAAACAATGTCTAGTAGACATCCGTCTCATGATGCACCGCGCTGGCTATACAGAGGACCAGGATTTGGAGCGGGTAAACGAAATCTTTTGCCGGAGTACCAGCTGTACGTAAGACGCATAGATTTTCGCACTTTCAAACAGCTGACGCAGCTGGTGATAAACTTCGAAGTCACCCGGGAACGAGAGCATCAGCGTCAGGCCAGGAATAAGACAAGCAACGAACGAGCGGCTCGCCCTACCGGATCAACAGCCGTGTCAAAACGGGAAACAGGCGCAACGAGCTCCAAGCCAGGCACACAGTAGGTGGCTTCACTATCAACAGGATCCCCGCAGCAGGGAGTAGTCAAGGTACGCCAGGTTCTGCCAGTAACGAGCAGCCAGTGGATACGCGTAATGCGTGCCGCAACTGCGGAGCACATGGGCACTTCGCAAGAGAGTGTCGTGGGACACGCATATTGTTCTGCTGGAATTGTGGCCGCCGAGGAGTGAGGACCATCGACTGCTGCCAGACACAGAGACCGAGAAACGCCCAGCGCCTCTCACGCGAGGTGGTCGCCAATTCCAGAGCAAAGAGACCAGAGACGACGAACCCAAACCAGGACGATGCCTGCAACCGCGAGGCAGTTGTCAAACAAAGACCAGCTACTACGGAGCCGAATCAGAACAACGCCTGCAACCGCGAGGCAGGGGAGGCGTGCTAAGCCCTGCCCTTCCGAGAGCCATCCAACGGAACCCGTTTCGCATCAGACCGGGAAATCAAAACACCAAGGGAGAAACACGTGGTATACTAGCCAGCACCGCAGAAGCAACTCTAGCGGGGGAGTGTGAAGAACCCAAAGACCGAGCAGGGATACGTTCGAAGGCTTAACCAGTCGCCACAAGCCAGCCCGGCCCGAGCCCGGCCGAGACGATGGCACTGGCACCGTGGGTGCAAGAGTTTCTGGAGGAAGAATTGGGAAAATTTGACGGAATGACCGGCGGAACACGTCATAGTGAAGCGCGACAATCGCCCGATAAAGCAGCGATATTACCCACGCAATCCAGCGATGCTAAGGATAATCAATGCGCAGGTAGACGAGCTGCTTCTTGGATGCATCGATGGCGGGTTATGCCATTTGGACTCCACTCGGCACCAGCCACATTCCAGCGGGCACTCGACAGCGTCATTTGAGCAGACATGGAGCCACATGCTTTTGCATGCCTCGACCATATAATCATCATCGGGTCGACACTGGAGGAACACGTCGAGAATCTAAGAGAAGTGTTGAGGCGCCTGCGACAAGCGAACATCAGGCTTAACCGGAAGAAGTGCGCTTTCTTCCAGCGCAGGCTGGTGTACCTGGGACACGTCGTCAGCGTCATGGGAATCCACACCGATCCGGAGAAGATCGCTGCGGTACAGCAGCTAACAGCCCCTACGAGTGTACGAGAACTTCGCCGATGCCTTGGCCTCGCTTCTTGGTACCGGAGATTTGTCCCGAACTTTGCAGCAGTGGTGCAACCAATGTCCCAGTTACTTCGGAAAGGCTAGAAATGGATCTGGGAGTCACCGCAACAAGAGGCATTTGCGAAACTCAAGGCGCTACTGACAGAGGCACCCATTCTCGCGTGCCCGGATTTTACGAAAAAGTTTTCATTACAGACCGATGCTAGCGACTACGGACTTGGAGGAGTGCTAACCCAGCAGTGTGCCGATGGCGAAAGGGTCATTGCATACGTTAGCCGAAGACTACAGAAGGCCGAGTAAAACTACTCCGCCACCGAGAAGGAGTGTTTGGCAATCGTCTGGGCCATAAGGAAGCTCCGTTGCTATTTGGAAGGCTACAGGTTCGACGTCGTAACGGACCACTTAGCCCTCAAGTGGCTGAACACCATTGAGAACCCCACAGGACGAGTTGCGAGATGGGCATTGGAACTCCAACAGTTCCAATTTGACGTAAATTACCGGAAAGGACGACAAAACGTAGTGGCCAATGCGTTGTCACGACAACCTCTAGAGGCCTTACAGACAGCCATCGAGGAGCAGGGCACATGCGCATGGTTACGACGACGCACGCAGGAGACACAGGAACAACCAGAGAAGTACCCAGATTACACACTGGAGAACGGGCAATTGTACAGGCATCTCGGACAACGACCCTTGGAGGAAGACTTCCTACCATGGAAGCTATGCGTAGGCAAGGAGCAACGGCAACGCATGTTACAAGAATGCCATGATCAACCAAGTGCGGGACATCTAGGAATACGCAAGACCATGACGAGGATATGTCAAGATATTATTGGCCAGGAATCTTCAGGGACGTCACTCGCTACGTTAGAAAATGTGCTGTGTGCCAAAAATTTAAAGTACAACAAGCCAAGCCCGCAGGAAAGATGCTGACACGGCAGGCAAACGAGCCCTTCGCTACAGTTTGCGCTGACTTCGTTGGAGCTCTGCCGAGATCCAAGCAGGGGAACACGGTACTAATAGTGTTCTTTGACGTGTTTTCAAAATAGGTGGAACTGGTACCCTTGCGCCGAGCTACTGCATCGTACTTGGAAAAAGCTTTTCGGGACCGGATCCTCAGCCGATTTGGAATACCACGCAAGTTTATCTGTGACAACGGAACCCAATTCACCAGTCGTACGTTCAAGGCGTTTTGCAAACGGGCAGGTATGTTATTGGAACATAATGCACCATACAATCCGCAGCAAAATCCGACAGAAAGGGCGAATCGGACGATCAAGACGATGATCGCACATCCCTCGATGTAGGACCACATAACACATGGGATACCTGGCTTCCGGAGCTCTCACTGGGATTCAGTCCGGCGTTCCTGGTCCAAGGACGAGACCCGAGACTACCAGGAGCATTATTCGACGAGGTCACTCCAGGGTGCGGCAGAGTCGTTACCGACCCCGTGACCAGAGCAAATCAGCTAAGCGACATTTTTCAGACGGCGAAGGATAACACACAGCGAGCATCAGCGGAACAGGGCAGTCATTACAATCTACGGAGACGCGACTGGAGACCAACCATCGGCAGCTTGGTATTAGTGAAGCATCACGTGCTATCAAACGCCAACGACGGATTTGCAGCCAAATTAGCCCCACGCTACGAGGGCCCGTACAAGGTAAATAAGTTCATTTCTCCTAACATAGTCAGAGTCCGACACACCGAGACCAGACAACGCCGCACTGCCGGAGTAGCCGACTTGAAAGCTTTTCGACAACAAGAGGACGAGGAACAGCACGACAGCGAAGGTGAAGAGCAACCGCTCCACCACAGCACGGATTCCTCAGACATGGCTGACGAGGAGCCACGACGAGATTGGCCAAGAAAGTGGGCAGCGGAGCGGGAGCAGGACTGGGGCTGGGTTCCTCAGTACCAGCGCCGATTCGAAGGCTTCGAGGACGAGGACGAAGGAACGAAGCCGAGCCAGCACGTGGGATGTCCATTTTCGAAGACAGAAGCACGGATATTTGGCCGAGCTCAGCCAGTGCCCAGTACCGGCTGATGAACCCGACACCGGACTCGTGGCTTCTGCCCACCTGGGATTGAACGTAGTACGCGTGGCCAGAGTAGCCATCGTCAGCGACGAGGCACGGGTGTCCACGACACAACCAAGACGCTCGACATCGACTCCCACGCCCCAACCGTCCGAACCGGAACCAACAAAAGACTCCAGCGACAAGTGGAACGCATCGTTCAACAGCAGCGATATCCAGGCGCTACTGGGACCGGCTGTGGATGTCAGAGCCCCGACCCACGAGCTTCTGGAGGAGGAGGGGAAATGGGTCGAGGCGCCCACAGGATGGAAGGTGCAAACACCAAGCCGACTCATTCCTCGGATGCTCCTCGAAACGGTACGGCTCAGCAGGGAGCAAGGAAACTGGCGGCGAAGGTTCAAAATCGATTTGGAAGAAGGCACCTTCAGGGTGACCCTCGCCCTGGCCGGTGGCGTCACCATTCGGTTTTCCCCGGGAAGTAAGGGGGGGGTGTGACGTTGCACATTTTTGTAAATATGGTGTTGGGTAGTTATAAGTTTGTTTATTTGTTATAGTTATTAGTTATATTTTGAGTTGATTATCTTTTGAGTTTATTAGTATAAAGTGTTATATTGTTTACATTACTAGGGTTAAGTTATATTTTTGAGTTGATGACTAGTAATAAGGGCCCACGGTAGACATTGGAAACAAGCATAACGGATCTCCTGGCAGGAGAGAGAGCAAAGAGCAGAGAGCCGCGCGATCACCAATGGCAGCATGACACGAGCCAGCCAGCACCGACAGCACTGCGCAACAGCATGACACGAGCCAGCCAGCACCGACAGCACAGCGCAACAGCATGACCCGAGTCAGCCACGCCGACAGCGCGGCGCAGCAAAATGGCACGAGCCAGACCACGCCGACAACGCAGCAGGGCCGAAGCATTGACGCGGGCCAGACAACGCCAGCAGCACAGCCGCCACAGCAGCAGAATGGCACGAGCCAAACGGCGCGGGCAGCGGCCGCAGCAGCATTGGAATTACGAGCAAAAGGCGCAACTGAAGCTTGGAAAAGGCTCGACGAAAAAGGGCTCACGATCGCCGCGACGAGCACTATCAAGATAGTCAAGTTCAGAGCTCACCGCGAGCAGTCCAGTGCGCGGGTCGGCAAAGTCGCGAGAATAATATAACCACGTGTGCGCAGACGGTGACAACAGGACAAGCAAGTACGAGGACAAACACACCAAGAAGCAAAGACCCAGTAGTGTGCCGATGGCGAAAGGGTCATTGCATACGTTAGCCGAAGACTACAGAAGGCCGAGTAAAACTACTCCGCCACCGAGAAGGAGTGTATGGCAATCGTCTGGGCCATAAGGAAGCTCCGTTGCTATTTGGAAGGCTACAGGTTCGACGTCGTAACGGACCACTTAGCCCTCAAGTGGCTGAACACCATTGAGAACCCCACAGGACGAGTTGCGAGATGGGCATTGGAACTCCAACAGTTCCAATTTGACGTAAATTACCGGAAAGGACGACAAAACGTAGTGGCCAATGGGTTGTCACGACAACCTCTAGAGGCCTTACAGACAGCCATCGAGGAGCAGGGCACATGCGCATGGTTACGACGACGCACGCAGGAGACACAGGAACAACCAGAGAAGTACCCAGATTACACACTGGAGAACGGGCAATTGTACAGGCATCTCGGACAACGACCCTTGGAGGAAGACTTCCTATCATGGAAGCTATGCGTAGGCAAGGAGCAACGGCAACGCGTGTTACAAGAATGCCATGATCAACCAAGTGCGGGACATCTAGGAATACGCAAGACCACGACGAGGATATGTCAAAGATATTATTGGCCAGGAATCTTCAGGGACGTCGCTCGCTACGTTAGAAAATGTGCTGTGTGCCAAAAATTTAAAGTACAACAAGCCAAGCCCGCAGGAAAGATGCTGACACGGCAGGCAAACGAGCCCTTCGCTACAGTTTGCGCTGACTTCGTTGGAGCTCTGCCGAGATCCAAGCAGGGGAACACGGTACTAATAGTGTTCTTTGACGTGTTTTCAAAATAGGTGGAACTGGTACCCTTGCGCCGAGCTACTGCATCGTACTTGGAAAAAGCTTTTCGGGACCGGATCCTCAGCCGATTTGGAATACCACGCAAGTTTATCTGTGACAACGGAACCCAATTCACCAGTCGTACGTTCAAGGCGTTTTGCAAACGGGCAGGTATGTTATTGGAACATAATGCACCATACAATCCGCAGCAAAATCCGACAGAAAGGGCGAATCGGACGATCAAGACGATGATCGCACATCCCTCGATGTAGGACCACATAACACATGGGATACCTGGCTTCCGGAGCTCTCACTGGCGATCAACAGCAGCGTGTCCGACATAACAGGATTCAGTCCGGCGTTCCTGGTCCAAGGACGAGACCCGAGACTACCAGGAGCATTATTCGACGAGGTCACTCCAGGGTGCGGCAGAGTCGTTACCGACCCCGTGACCAGAGCAAATCAGCTAAGCGACATTTTTCAGACGGCGAAGGATAACACACAGCGAGCATCAGCGGAACAGGGCAGTCATTACAATCTACGGAGACGCGACTGGAGACCAACCATCGGCAGCTTGGTATTAGTGAAGCATCACGTGCTATCAAACGCCAACGACGGATTTGCAGCCAAATTAGCCCCACGCTACGAGGGCCCGTACAAGGTAAATAAGTTCATTTCTCCCAACATAGTCAGAGTCCGACACACCGAGACCAGACAACGCCGCACTGCCGGAGTAGCCGACTTGAAAGCTTTTCGACAACAAGAGGACGAGGAACAGCACGACAGCGAAGGTGAAGAGCAACCGCTCCACCACAGCACGGATTCCTCAATGGCAAATAGAGACACACCAACCAGCGAAGACTTAGCAAGTAAATTAGGGGCCGCACACAAGGCGGATTAACATAAGACCTATCTTTAACATTGTTTAGTGGTATTATACGATAAGTTATTTCCAAGTTTCAACATCGCACCAGACTTTTGTCCTGTAGAGCATAGTCTGTCCATAGTCCCAGGGATATAACCTCGTTAATATTCCACAGTAACTAAGAACAGACATGGCTGACGAGGAGCCACGACGAGATTGGCCAAGAGAGTGGGCAGCGGAGCGGGAGCAGGACTGGGGCTGGGTTCCTCAGTACCAGCGCCGATTCGAAGGCTTCGAGGACGAGGACGAAGGGAACGAAGCCGAGCCAGCACGTGGAATGTCCATTTTCGAAGACAGAAGCACGGATATTTGGCCGAGCTCAGCCAGTGCCCAGTACCGGCTGATGAACCCGACACCGGACTCGTGGCTTCTGCCCAACCTGGGATTGAACGTAGTACGCGTGGCCAGAGTAGCCATCGTCAGCGACGAGGCAGGGGTGTCCACGACACAACCAAGACGGTCGACATCGACTCCCACGCCCCAACCGTCCGAACCGGAACCAACAAAGACTCCAGCGACAAGTGGAACGCATCGTTCAACAGCAGCGATATCCAGGCGCTACTGGGACCGGCTGTGGATGTCAGAGCCCCGACCCACGAGCTTCTGGAGGAGGAGGGGAAATGGGTCGAGGCGCCCACAGGATGGAAGGCGCAAACACCAAGCCGACTCATTCCTCGGATGCTCCTCGAAACGGTACGGCTCAGCAGGGAGCAAGGAAACTGGCGGCGAAGGTTCAAAATCGATTTGGAAGAAGGCACCTTCAGGGTGACCCTCGCCCCGGCCGGTGGCGTCACCATTCGGTTTTCCCCGGGAAGTAAGGGGGGGGGTGTGACGTTGCACATTTTTGTAAATATGGTGTTGGGTAGTTATAAGTTTGTTTATTTGTTATAGTTATTAGTTATATTTTGAGTTGATTATCTTTTGAGTTTATTAGTATAAAATGTTATATTGTTTATATTACTAGGGTTAAGTTATATTTTTGAGTTGATGACTAGTAATAAGGGCCCACGGTAGACATTGGAAACAAGCATAACGGAACTCCTGGCAGGAGAGAGAGCAAAGAGCAGAGAGCCGCGCGATCACCAATGGCAGCATGACACGAGCCAGCCAGCACCGACAGCACTGCGCAACAGCATGACACGAGCCAGCCAGCACCGACAGCACAGCGCAACAGCATGACCCGAGTCAGCCACGCCGACAGCGTGGTGCAGCAAAATGGCACGAGCCAGACCACGCCGACAACGCAGCAGGGCCGAAGCATTGACGCGGGCCAGACAACGCCAGCAGCACAGCCGCCACAGCAGCAGAATGGCACGAGCCAAACGGCGCGGGCAGCGGCCGCAGCAGCATTGGAATTACGAGCAAAAGGCGCAACTGAAGCTTGGAAAAGGCTCGACGAAAAAGGGCTCACGATCGCCGCGACGAGCATTATCAAGATAGTCAAGTTCAGAGCTCACCGCGAGCAGTCCAGTGCGCGGGTCGGCAAAGTCGCGAGAATAATAAAACCACGTGTGCGCAGACGGTGACAACAGGACAAGCAAGTACGAGGACAAACACACCAAGAAGCAAAGACCCAGCAGTGTGCCGATGGCGAAAGGGTCATTGCATACGTTAGCCGAAGACTACAAAAGGCCGAGTAAAACTACTCCGCCACC
Organism: Scaptomyza flava; assembly: GCA_030179655.1. Taxonomy (NCBI): domain Eukaryota; kingdom Metazoa; phylum Arthropoda; class Insecta; order Diptera; family Drosophilidae; genus Scaptomyza; species Scaptomyza flava. Next base: position 76,704 of record JARNME010000005.1, read on the forward strand.
GAGAAGGAGTGTTTGGCAATCGTCTGGGCCATAAGGAAGCTCCGTTGCTATTTGGAAGGCTACAGGTTCGACGTCGTAACGGACCACTTAGCCCTCAAGTGGCTGAACACCATTGAGAACCCCACAGGACGAGTTGCGAGATGGGCATTGGAACTCCAACAGTTCCAATTTGACGTAAATTACCGGAAAGGACGACAAACGTAGTGGCCAATGCGTTGTCACGACAACCTCTAGAGGCCTTACAGACAGCCATCGAGGAGCAGGGCACATGCGCATGGTTACGACGACGCACGCAGGAGACACAGGAACAACCAGAGAAGTACCCAGATTACACACTGGAGAACGGGCAATTGTACAGGCATCTCGGACAACGACCCTTGGAGGAAGACTTCCTACCATGGAAGCTATGCGTAGGCAAGGAGCAACGGCAACGCGTGTTACAAGAATGCCATGATCAACCAAGTGCGGGACATCTAGGAATACGCAAGACCACGACGAGGATATGTCAAAGATATTATTGGCCAGGAATCTTCAGGGACGTCGCTCGCTACGTTAGAAAATGTGCTGTGTGCCAAAAATTTAAAGTACAACAAGCCAAGCCCGCAGGAAAGATGCTGACACGGCAGGCAAACGAGCCCTTCGCTACAGTTTGCGCTGACTTCGTTGGAGCTCTGCCGAGATCCAAGCAGGGGAACACGGTACTAATAGTGTTCTTTGACGTGTTTTCAAAATAGGTGGAACTGGTACCCTTGCGCCGAGCTACTGCATCGTACTTGGAAAAAGCTTTTCGGGACCGGATCCTCAGCCGATTTTGAATACCACGCAAGTTTATCTGTGACAACGGAACCCAATTCACCAGTCGTACGTTCAAGGCGTTTTGCAAACGGGCAGGTATGTTATTGGAACATAATGCACCATACAATCCGCAGCAAAATCCGACAGAAAGGGCGAATCGGACGATCAAGACGATGATCGCACATCCCTCGATGTAGGACCACATAACACATGGGATACCTGGCTTCCGGAGCTCTCACTGGCGATCAACAGCAGCGTGTCCGACATAACAGGATTCAGTCCGGCGTTCCTGGTCCAAGGACGAGACCCGAGACTACCAGGAGCATTATTCGACGAGGTCACTCCAGGGTGCGGCAGAGTCGTTACCGACCCCGTGACCAGAGCAAATCAGCTAAGCGACATTTTTCAGACGGCGAAGGATAACACACAGCGAGCATCAGCGGAACAGGGCAGTCATTACAATCTACGGAGACGCGACTGGAGACCAACCATCGGCAGCTTGGTATTAGTGAAGCATCACGTGCTATCAAACGCCAACGACGGATTTGCAGCCAAATTAGCCCCACGCTACGAGGGCCCGTACAAGGTAAATAAGTTCATTTCTCCCAACATAGTCAGAGTCCGACACACCGAGACCAGACAACGCCGCACTGCCGGAGTAGCCGACTTGAAAGCTTTTCGACAACAAGAGGACGAGGAACAGCACGACAGCGAAGGTGAAGAGCAACCGCTCCACCACAGCACGGATTCCTCAATGGCAAATAGAGACACACCAACCAGCGAAGACTTAGCAAGTAAATTAGGGGCCGCACACAAGGCGGATTAACATAAGACCTATCTTTAACATTGTTTAGTGGTATTATACGATAAGTTATTTCCAAGTTTCAACATCGCACCAGACTTTTGTCCTGTAGAGCATAGTCTGTCCATAGTCCCAGGGATATAACCTCGTTTATATTCCACAGTAACTAAGAACAGCCATGGCTGACGAGGAGCCACGACGAGATTGGCCAAGAGAGTGGGCAGCGGAGCGGGAGCAGGACTGGGGCTGGGTTCCTCAGTACCAGCGCCGATTCGAAGGCTTCGAGGACGAGGACGAAGGGAACGAAGCCGAGCCAGCACGTGGGATGTCCATTTTCGAAGACAGAAGCACGGATATTTGGCCGAGCTCAGCCAGTGCCCAGTACCGGCTGATGAACCCGACACCGGACTCGTGGCTTCTGCCAACCTGGGATTGAACGTAGTACGCGTGGCCAGAGTAGCCATCGTCAGCGACGAGGCAGGGGTGTCCACGACACAACCAAGACGCTCGACATCGACTCCCACGCCCCAACCGTCCGAACCGGAACCAACAAAAGACTCCAGCGACAAGTGGAACGCATCGTTCAACAGCAGCGATATCCAGGCGCTACTGGGACCGGCTGTGGATGTCAGAGCCCCGACCCACGAGCTTCTGGAGGAGGAGGGGAAATGGGTCGAGGCGCCCACAGGATGGAAGGCGCAAACACCAAGCCGACTCATTCCTCGGATGCTCCTCGAAACGGTACGGCTCAGCAGGGAGCAAGGAAACTGGCGGCGAAGGTTCAAAATCGATTTGGAAGAAGGCACCTTCAGGGTGACCCTCGCCCCGGCCGGTGGCGTCACCATTCGGTTTTCCCCGGGAAGTAAGGGGGGGTGTGACGTTGCACATTTTGTAAATATGGTGTAGGGTAGTTATAAGTTTGTTTATTTGTTATAGTTATTAGTTATATTTTGAGTTGATTATCTTTGAGTTTATTAGTATAAAGTGTTATATTGTTTACATTACTAGGGTTAAGTTATATTTTTGAGTTGATGACTAGTAATAAGGGCCCACGGTAGACATTGGAAACAAGCATAACGGAACTCCTGGCAGGAGAGAGAGCAAAGAGCAGAGAGCCGCGCGATCACCAATGGCACCATGACACGAGCCAGCCAGCACCGACAGCACTGCGCAACAGCATGACACGAGCCAGCCAGCACCAAAAGCACAGCGCAACAGCATGACCCGAGTCAGCCACGCCGACAGCGCGGTGCAGCAAAATGGCACGAGCCAGACCACGCCGACAACGCAGCAGGGCCGAAGCATTGACGCGGGCCAGACAACGCCAGCAGCACAGCCGCCACAGCAGCAGAATGGCACGTGCCAAACGGCGCGGGCAGCGGCCGCAGCAGCATTGGAATTACGAGCAAAAGGCGCAACTGAAGCTTGGAAAAGGCTCGACGAAAAAGGGCTCACGATCGCCGCGCCGAGCATTATCAAGATAGTCAAGTTCAGAGCTCACCGCGAGCAGTCCAGTGCGCGGGTCGGCAAAGTCGCGAGAATAATAAAACCACGTGCGCGCAGACGGTGACAACAGGACAAGCAAGTACGAGGACAAACACACCAAGAAGCAAAGACGGTACGAGGATCATCACCAAACAACAAGGAAAGGGGTGTACTACGAAGCGGCCGGGTAAGCGAGTCAGGGCTATGTCGTCCTTCTTCTTCGACAGACAAGTCTGGTGCGGATAGGCAGGGAATTAGGTTTCTTTGTTGTAGACATATAAGTGAAACAATTAAATGAAATAAATAAAGATGACAATGAAAAAAAGCCAAGTGTTCGTTACGAGAGTAAGCCATAGTTATACGTATTTGCAGGGGATATAAAGTGGAAGTGCGAGAACGGTACGTGTGGCCCGCCCACCGCTTTGAGACGCCGTTGACTGGATGCTGGTCAATACCGTGACAGTCCACGACGTTTCATAGCGGCGCACGCCTGTTTCCGAACTTGGTGCCGCCCTGGTCAATACCGGGGGCATTCGAGCCGGAACAAGCGGGGGTAACCATACTGCCAGAAGGCACTTTTGCTAATCACCGGACCACCGGTGTTTGATCTAAATGCCCCTTTCATAATCTTCTGAGCGCGGTGTCGTATTTCCACCCCTTCCAAGTCCCAGCAATCAACAAATTTCTTGTAGGGTGGCCCTGGAGAGGCTGAGCTGCCTCAGCCATAGAAACGCTACCTTACAGCATTTCAATAAAACAGGATATACAGAACCATTATATAATATAGAAAACTACGCTAAGGAATCAAAGTTTAGATTAGAGCAAGCTTATAAAAGAGCACGAGTAAAGCTAGATAAACATAAGACTAAAAATGATAAAAAGTTAGAGATTTTAAAGCAAAATAGCAGATAAGGTTTTATTAAAAAATGAAACTGGCCATAAATTGGATCCAGAATATTTAGGACCCTATACATAGTATCAATAGAAAATAATGATAACATATTAATTAAAGACAACAAAAATAAACAAAAAAAATTCATAAGGATTTTTACATACATAGGTGTATTGCATTATTGTTGAATTGAACAACGTTTTTTTAAATTTTTACATTTTACAAACATTTTTATTATTACCAATATATTTTAACTCTATATTTTTGTAATAACTAATAAAAAAAAAAAATAATAATAATAATAAAATTTATATATAAATCAAATTATTTTCTAATTTTAATCTATATTCAAAAATATATTTGCAGAAAATAATATACATTTATAAATATAAGTACATTATCTTTTGATGGCATTAAATAACGTTTAATACACTTAAATAAAAAAAAAAATTATATACAGTACGACCTCGGTTAACGCAACCCTCGTTACACGCAACTCCTCGATTATTGCAACACCCGAATTCTTAACATTGTTGACTCTGTTAACGCAACTTTAAAAAAAAAATTACCTTATTTAACGCAACTTCCTAAGGAAAAGTATGTTTTAGTTCGTTTTTACCACTTTTCTTTCGTTCTCTTTTGTGTTTTTTTTTACATGCTTGCGAAAATGATAATATGGAGAAATCATTGTACGCGTGGTTTCTAAAACAAAGAGAGCGTAATTTTCCCATTTCTAAAGAAATTGTAAAAAAGTACAGACCCGAATTTCTCAATTTTTTAAAAAATAGGTAAAACAATATGAAATTCTTGCTTTAAACAAAGTCTTATTCGATAAAATTTAATTTTAAAGGTAAGCGAAGGCATCTTTTATTAAAAAGGTCGCGTGGCCACCAGAAAATTTCACCTCAGTTTTCGCAACCACCTCAGTTTTCGCAACTGGCCAAATTTTAATAGGTTGCGTTAACCGAGGTCGTACTGTATATATATATATATCATAATTAAAATATCCACATATATTACGTTATTTTTCAAAAGGAGGGAGATGTAGTATACACATATATTAATAGTATATACATATATAAAGAATACATTGTATTCAATATCCACATATACATTGAACAGCATTATTTGGTTGCTGTATTAACGTAAGCAAAAACAACGACACTTTGTCGTGGCATAAACAAGCCAAGCACCCAGTGCTGGTAACATGATCGCGTAAGAATGCAACGCGCACAAAGATGCCGCGTCAGCATTCTCACGCTCAGACCATATACCATACATATGTGTATGCCCTCGCTCTCTATATATATTATATGTAAAACTATGTACGGCTCTCGCGCTGACTTTTCTGCCGAAGCAGAGGTCAGCCTTAAGTTAGAATTAATATTCAAAAGCATTCAATAAATGATCTTGATGAAGAACAGTCGAAGCGCTCTGAATAAATTTTATGTTTTTCTTACATAATTCTAGCTTTTTATAAGTTTGTTCTAGTCTAAATTTACTTTCTCTAGCATAATCTTCTATATTGCACAGTGGATTAATATTATCTATTGCATTAAAATATTGTGGCAAGTTACTTTGCTTACCAAAAACTAATTCATATGGACAATAATTATGTGCCATAGAAGGGTCGTGTTGAAACAGTATACGAATATTTTAGCCATACATCCCAATCAGTTTGTCGACTGATATGTATGAACGAATATATTCATTAAAAGTTCTATGACTTCTTTCTACTGTTCCAACTGTCTGGTGGTGGTGTGCTGTGGACGTTTTATTGTCTATTTTAAATATTTGCACAAGTCATTTATAATAGAAAGTTTATATTCAGTTCCCATGTCCGTAATAAACGTCTTCATTGGACCGAACTGTAATATAAAAGATTCAAATATAGCTTTAGCGACAGTATTTGCAGTTTTATTTGGGATCGGTATGGCAACAAGATATTTTGTTAAATCGCAAATAAGCGTAACTGCATATTCGTTACCATATTCAGATCTTGGTAATGGACCTACTGTGTGAACCATTACCCTGTCGAAAGCACATATTGTTAAAGGAGTTTTAGTTTGTGTTGTTGTTTTTGACATCTGGCATTTTGGACATCTACGTACGTACTCTTTTATATGACGAGTCATATTTTTCCAATAGTAGTGTCTTTTTACTTTGGCCAAAGTTTTTGTTATGCCCATGTGTCCTCCTTGTATGGGATTATCATGAAATGTAAACAAAATTGCTTCTTTTTCTGTATCGCTTGATACAATGGTCACCGGCTTGAGTAGCGCTACTCTTAATAATCTCAATGTATTATTGCCCATATTTATGAAATTATCTATTGAAACTTTTTCAAAGATGATTTCATGCGGTGCCACTTTTAGTTGGCGTATATCATGCATACCGGCTCCCTTTTCGAGCCTTTGGAAAAATTGACCTTAGTCGATAACTCCATTATTATACAAATCGCTAACATTTATTCTTGCAACGATTTTATTTCCGTGTTTGAAGTAACACAGCTTTCCTTTCATATGCAAGGCCACTACTTTTCGAACATCGTCATTTGTGATGACTTCATATATGTTGGGCTTAGAAGCTTTTTCAAGATTTTGCCTAAGCAAAGGTTCTTGTTCATTTCCTGCGCAGGATTTATTTTGTCTACTTTGTTGCCTGGTAGTGACTTTCAGGACTTTATTTTGTAAATCTTTTAATTCGGATATTGTTATCCGTGATAGGGCATCTGCCTCGAAATTGTCTTTACCCTTTAGATACTCGACTGTAAAGTCGTATTCGTCTAATTCGAGCCGCATGCGTGTAAGTTTGGAACTTGGATTGACCACAGGAAATAAATAAGTTAATGGTCTGTGGTCAGTTTTCACTGTAAAGTGTTTTCCTTAAATATATGGATGAAAATGTACTATATACGTCTATAATAGTTGCAGAATGCAACGAATCGTCTCGCGCTGTCCGCATCATGTGGGACTGGATAGTTTTAAGAGATTCCTTTATCCGTGCATTTGTGACCGAGGAAGGTAACTTTATGCATGAAAAATGAACATTTTTGCGGAAGTAATTTAAGGTTGTATTTCCTACATTTGTCAAAAACATCAGTTAAGTTTTTAAACATATGTTTTTCGGAACAACCAATAACTATTAAATCATCCATAAAAAGGAAAGCTTGCGAAGAATCAAGGCCACAGAACGCTATAGTCATCATTCACTGAAATGAATTTGGCGCTATTTTTAAACCGAATGGTAATCGCGTGAAGCGATATGAGCCATTGCTCGTTGAAAATGAAGTTATATTTCTTTAACTTTCTTCGAGTTTAATTTGATGAAAGCCTGACATTAAGTCAAGGCATGAGAAATATTTTGCTCTACCTAGTTGATCTAATATATCATCAATTCTAGGCAGTGGAAATTTATCGGACAGTAGTTATACTCGATACCGAAGGTAAAGAGTATATTGGTTTTGTGCAATGTCCGTCATGGTGTCTGTCCGTCTGTCCGTCCGTATGTATGCAAGTTTTTTCCACACCCTTCAAGCTAGAGACTTGAAACTTTCCAATTCTCTTTATCTATGGGATAGTAAATTAAAGTGTCAAGATGGGGGTTCTACGATAACTGGGGGGCTGGCAAATCGATAAATTCGATAACTCAAACCGATAAATCCACATATTTCGCACATCCTTACAGCTAGAACTACCAAATTTGGTAAGAAGATAGCTACTAGCTACGGGAATGCGTGTATCTTCCAGAGTTGTAGAGCTAGAGCCTCCAAATTTGGTAGGAAGCTAGCTGGTAACGACCCCCAAAAAACTGCATCTAAGTTTTGGAGCCACGCCCACCCATTCCGCCCCCAGCCCCCCTGCATTTTGAAATCAGAAATGGCTATATCTCCCACAGTTTTTGAGCTAGAGCCACCAAATTTGGTGCCAATTTAGCTGATGATGACCCCCAAAAACTGCATCAAAAGTTTGGATGCCACGCCCACCAATACCACCCTAGCCGCCCCCAGATGCCCCAACGCTTCGTCAAAAACGGGAATGCGTGTATCTTCCGGAGTTGTGGAGCTAGAGCCACCAAATTTGGTAGGAAGATAGCTGGCAACGACCACCAACAATCTGCATCAAAGTTTTGGAGCCTAGCCCATCCATTCCGCCCCCCTTTCCCCACCTTATACAAACTTTGAGCTAGAGTCACCAAATTTGGTATGAAGGTAGCATTTGACATTCCACAAGGATCTGCAGCAAAAATTTGGATGCCACGCCCAAACATACCGCCCCCAGCCCCCCTCTCTACACTTTATACAAACTTTGAGCTAGAGTCACCAAATTTGGTATGAAGGTAGCATTTGACATTCCACAAGGATCTGCAGCAAAAATTTGGATGCCACGCCCAACCATACCGCCCCCAGCTCCCCTTTCAACAGCTCTTACAAACTTCGAGCTAGAGTCACCAAATTTGGTATGAAGATAGCAATTGACATCCCACATAGATCTGCACCAAAATTTGGATGCCACGCCCAAAAATACCGCCCCCAGCCCCCATTTCCCCACTTTATACAAACTTTGAGCTAGAGTCACCAAATTTGGTATGAAGATAGCAATTGACATTCCACAAAGATCTGCATCAAAAATTTGGATGCAATTCCACCCATACCGCCCCCAGCCCCCCTTTCCCCACTTTATACAAACTTTGAGCTAGAGTCACCAAATTTGGTATGAAGATAGCAATTGACATTCCACAAAGATCTGCATCAAAAATTTGGATGCAATTCCACCCATACCGCCCCCAGCCCCCCTTTCCCCACTTTATACAAACTTCGAGCTAGAGTCACCAAATTTGGTATGAAGATAGCAATTGACATCCCACATGGATGGATCAAAATTTTTAAAACTGGTATCGAGTATGCCGCAGTCGGTTGCGTCCGACTGCAACGTTTCCACTTGTTTTTTTTTATTAATTTGACGATAATCGATTACTAATCGCCAGTGTTTATTTTCTGAGCCTGGAAAGGCTTTCTTTGGGACAAGGAAGAGTGGGCTGTTGTATTCTGACCCAGACGGTTCGACAATGTTGTCGCTGATTAATTTTTCAACTTTTTTTTGTATTTCTTCTGTCTGGCTATGCGGGCTTCGATAGTTCTTAATGTACACTGGTTCATTATCTTTTAGTCTCAGTTGTTGTTTATAGAAGTTATTTGTTGTGATTGATTCGGATGCAAGACCGAATAAGTCACTATATTTTTTGCATAAATTGGTTAATTCCGACTTTAATTGTGCGGGGAAATTTTTTGCTAGCTGAGATATGACAGTTTTTTCTCTATGTTCTTGATTTGTGTGAATTACATCGTAGCTCGAAAGTGATTCATGTTTTAAATTATTTATTGTAACTAATTGGTCGGTACAAGTTGTATTTAGTAAACGGACAAACGTATTTTGAGATGTTGCAATTGTGTTTGCAACATATACACCAGGTTGAATTTCCTGATTTGGAATAAATACACCATATTCTTTTGAAGTTAGCGTGACTTTTCGGACAACTTGAGATCTTGCTGTAGAAGTATTAAGTTTTTACCAGAGTCTTATGTTATTGATCGGATATTTTAGATCATTGGGTCTAATTATAAACCAATCTGCCGATGGTTTGAAATCTAGTTGACAATTGAATTTTTTTATAAAATCAATGCCTATTATTCCATCACATGGTATAGCGAAATCTAAATCAACTATGTGAAAATTGTGTGGAATTATATATTTTCCTGCCTGAATCTCTATTTATGCTAGACCTTTGGATTTAAAAATCTCTTTACTTATGCCTTGAATGTTTATTACATTATTAGGCTGGATGTAATGAAAGACATCAGAAGTTTCTTTAAGTATTGAGATGTCCGCACATGTATCTATTAAAAAGGTAAGTTTTTTACCTGTTGACACGTGGTCAAGTGAAACAAATATATTGAGACTAAAATTTATTGTATGAACTTAAGTGTTTCTATTGCTGGGTATCTAAAGGTTGCTCGGAGTTTCCCGAAACATCTTGGGTTACTCTGTTATGACCTCTGTTTGACTTGCCATGGCCTCCAGAGTTTTGGCCTCGAGTATTGCCTTTGTATTATTGTAGTATTGTCATTTAACGCCTTGTTGTAAGGTCGGCTTCTATAGTTACCTCTTCTGCGGTTTCCGCCCTGTTGAGAGTAATTTTGGTAGAACAATACAGCGTTGGATTGTTAAGTTGCCTGTGTGCAACTGTTGACAAATGTGGATATCGCATCATTCATGTTATTGAATGTGCCAGCCTGCATGATAAGTTTTACCTTATCGTTAGCACAGTTTTTGGTCATTGCCTTAACTGCTTCGGCTGTACTCTATTTATTGGCCAGTTCCGGCAGTAAACCATCGTTTTATGTGCGCCTTGCAAAGCTCTTGTTAACTGCTCAACCTCATGTGTATATTGGTAGGCAGTTTTGCTTTGTTTTTGCAAGTTGAGTAGTTTGGCTGACAATACTTCTACTGACTCGCCTTTTACTGTGCTTGATAGTTTTGCAATAATTTGAGCCATCGTTTTCTCTTTGCTTATCAAGTTTCTTGCGAGGCCTCTTAATTTGTTTTTATAAGTTCTATGGCCGTTGCTTCGTGGTCACCTTTAATATTGTCTATAGACTTAAAGCGTCTTTGAAGCTTTGTAGATTTTCTGCTTTCCCATCGTACTCAAATAGAAGAGACGAGGCGGTTTTCAGAAAATCTACCACTGTTTGGGTCATTTTTATTGGTTTGATTTCTTCTTCAACTTCAACTTCATTTTGAACCAGAAACGAAGATGCTTAAAAAAAAACGAGGTGCACTCAATATACAAACTTCAGCTTTTACTTCACCGAAGAATCATCGTATAAGAACCGCACAAACGAAACGGTCCGGTACAATGTATGAACTGCCATGAGTACGGCCATACAAAAGCCTACTGTACACTGCGCTCGGTATGCGTAAACTGTGGGGAACTGCATAGCTTCGCAAGTTGCAAAGTATGCAAAGAAGACTCTAGCAAAAAATTCTGCAAAAACTGCGAAGGCAAGCATACAGCCAACTACAGAGGCTGCCAAGTCTACAAGGAACTTAAAAATCGTATACATCAGCGCTGTACCACTGTACGCTCACAACACGCACCGACTACCTTCACTCCATCGAAACACAACCCAGACGTCTTCTTTTCATCTGCAGCCAGATCCTCACTTGGCCCCGAGCTCTCAACCAATAACGCAACATATGCAAGCGCCCTAAGATCTGGGCTGGCTCTTCCTGCCTCTAACACACCGTACTTACAACCAAAACAAGTGAGCACAAACGCTGCACAGGAGCAGCAGCAAAGTAACCTCGAAGCACTCGTATGTACCCTGCAGCAGAGCATGAACGAGTTTATGTCGTTCATGAAAACAACTATGCAAGAACTAATGCGTAATCAAAATCTCTTGATACAAATGCTTGTATCACAACAGTCAAAATAATCAATGGCTGAGATACGAATATCTACGTGGAACGCTAATGGCGTCTCACAGCATAAGCTTGAATAAGCTCAATTCCTTCTCGATAAGCACATCGACGTAATGCTACTTTCCAAAACACACCTAACAAACACATATAACTTTAACATAAGTGGATACTTATTCTATGGTACAAATCATCCCGATGATGGAACTGGTATTTTGATCAGAAGCCGCCTCAAGCACCACTACTATAAAGAGTTTGCTGAAAACTTTCTACAGGCCACATCTCTAAAAATACATTTGGACAGTGGGAACCAACTTACTCTTGCCGCTGAAGACCAATTTATGGAATTTTTTAACTCACTGTTTTATATGTTTTTTTATGAATGTTTTATAGCAGCAGGAGACTACAATGCCAAGCACACACACTGGGGATCTCGTCTAGTGAATCCAAAAGGAAAGCAGCTCTACAATGCAATTACAAAAGCTAACAACAAGCTCGACCACGTTTCTCCTGGCAGACCAACATACTGGCCAACTGATCCCAAAAAACTACCCGATTTGATCGTCTTTGCAGTTACCAAAAACCTTTCGCGTAGACTGATAAGTGCAGAGTGCCTTTCGGATCTATTATCCGATCACTCGCCAGTCCTAATAAATCTGCAACGACACCCTGAATTCATAAATCGACCCGGTAAGTTAACTTCACATAAAACTAACTGGCTCAGATACAAAAATTATATAAGCTCACACATTGAGCTGACACACATTGAGCTGACACTCTGGAGACGGTCTTCGTCGCCGCAGCTCGCACCGCTAAGCCTCAAACACCAACAACGCCACATGTAAACTCACCAAAGCGTTAAAAATCGAGGACGAGCGCGCTCAACGCCGTTAAATCGAGCAATTATCAACCACCACTACGAAAAACTCATTGTGGAGAGCTCACCCAACTCTAAGCTCACCAACAGAAACAGTAATGCCCATAAGAAACTTCGCAGGCGGCTTTGCTCGCAGCGATGTAGAAAGAGCTCACACATTTGCTACTCATCTCCAAAAAGTGTTCCAACCTAACCCTGCAACAAATACGTTTGCACTACCGACTGCTTCAAACGGCTCTCAGCTTCAACATTATCCAATCAAGTTTCGCCCGAATGATATCGTTTGAATCATTAAAGAGCAACTGAACACAAAAAAAAAAAAAAACTCCAGGAGGTGACCAAATAACCCAAAAGATGATTATTGAGCTTCCTATAATTGCCCAGCTCTTCAATGCTATCACCAAACTTGGCCACTATCCAGACAGATGGAACAAGTCAATTATCATTATGATACCAAAGTCTGAAAAAGATCACACAGTTCCCACGTCGAATAGACCTATAAGCTTATTACCGTGTCTATCAAAACTTTTTGAAAAATGTTTGCTGTCCCGGATAAATCCATTCCTGAATCTTCATAACGTAATCCCGTCACACCAATTTGGCTTTCGTGAAAAGCACGGAACAATTGAGCAGGTTAACAGAATAACATCAGAGTTATGAAGCGCGTTCGAAAATAGAGAATACTGCACTGCAATATTTCTGGATGTTTCTCAGGCATTCGACAAAGTTTGGTTGGAAGGTCTAATGCATAAGATCAAAACAATGCTCCCAAACAACAAGCAAGTAACTTTCACCCTTAACAGGCAAGATTGTCCACCGCTCACGTTAAACAACACCACACTTCCAAAAGCAAACGATGTAACGTACCTGGGCGTACACTTAGACAGAAGACTAACATGGCGGCGACACATTGAAGCTAAAAGAACACATCTCAAACTGAAAGCCAATAGCCTCCATTGGCTCATCAATGCTCGCTCTTCTTTTAGTTTGGACTACAAGGTCCTGCTTTACAACTCTGTTCTAAAACCAATGTGGACCTATGGCTCCCAGTTATGGGGGTACGCTAGCAACAGCAGCATTGACATTGTCCAGAGAGCCCAGTCAACAATACTGAGAGCCATTACCGGGGCACCGTGGTATGTTCGCAACGAAAACATTCGTAAAGACTTAAACATCTCAACAGTCAAGGAGGAAGTTGCGGAACAAAAAGTAAAATATATTAGTAAGCTCTCATCGCACACAGATCATCTCGCGAGAGGTCTCACAAGGCTGCGCAGCCGTTCCCATCTTCGTCGTAACGACTTACCAACCCAGCGATGATTTTTAGGGACTCAGAATACAGTCAAAAATAAAATGAACTGTTAGCTAAGATTTATTAATAAGATTTGTATACTTATTGTTAGTTTTCTAATTCACTAGAAAAGATTCAATAAATAAGACCAGCAATTAAAAAAAAAAAAAAAATAATATTAATAATTCCTCAGAATCAGAATCAAAATCAATGTCAGTTTTGTTGTCTGGCATCCGGTTGTCTAATACGGATGGATCGAATGTTATCGGTACACTTAGTACCGAAGGAAGAAATAGGTGTAGGTCGTGTTTTGTGTCCAAGGTAATTAACGCGGATCTTAATCTGTCGATAATTTCCCTTGCTTGTAATTTGTGTGGACTTTTAAAGTGTCATAATTGAGATGTATTAGTTCCCGACATTCGTTGTACGTTTGTTCTAGTATTTGGGTATGCTTGATTATAGTTCCAATTCGTTTGGGAACTTTCTTATTTAAGCACTTATACGATTTAATGAACTCAACGCGTTTTTGTATTATAAGCTCTCTTAATTCTGTCCATTCCATGAGTTACTAATATTTATCGATGCAGTCGCACCATTAATTTAGTAACTGGACCCAAGAAGACGTTATCTTCTGTTAGTTCTTTTACCATCACATATGGCAAAGTGGATAGCACTTTACCTTTTCCTTTCTACTGCAGTGGTATAGTGGGCTAGTAATTCTATTATACGAGTCCACGTAGGCGTACTCAAAATCCGATATCGAGATTAATTCGTGAAATTGATTTAGTACACAAATTGCTCGTATAATGAACTCTGGGTCTCTTTCGAACTCTGCAGCTATTGCCGCATGCATTTTGAAATACTTATTATCTGCGTATATATCTGATAGTTGTCTGGTACTCATTGGCTTCATATATAATATTGCTCATACCTTGTTTGGGAAATCTGGGTCTTTGTTAAGCATGCGTCGTAACAGAGTTTTTATTCTGATACATCAAACAATAATATATAATATATATATATATATTGTGAGGGTGCGAATAAATAATTCTTTTTTTTGCTAATTAAAGTTATTTAAGAGCATGCATATTTACACATCAGAGTATGTAAGTGCTTATCATCAATACGTGCATATGCTTGCATGTGTATTGACTCAGCTTTGACTTTAGAGCTTTATCTCTTGCAAGCTGAGCTTTCACGTGCCGTCCATTTGCACTCAAGATGCAGGGAGAGAAAGCTTGCACTCATTCAGCGTCACGCATGCGTAAGAGCTTTCGCTCAAAAAGCCCTTGAACTTTTAGGTCCGACGGACTTGCGTGTAAAGTTTTAATTACCGGCTCCACGCAACATGTTATACGCTTGACCTAAAATCTAATCTGAAAGCATCTGGAACATCCGGATGTCTTGTTTCGAAATATTATCGCCAACGTGACGAGGAATACCAGATCTTCGCGACGCTGGGTTCATTTTCGGAAATTTTGATGATTTTGCCGTTTTCGACTGTGCGCGTGTGTCAAAGTTAGTGATGATGTATGAAACGGCTGTGTGTGTGTGTGTACTAGGGTGCTTAATTTGAGGTGCAGATTACGTCGCAGGTACCTAAGCCTGGCTGCTCACTTGATGGAGGCTGAAGTTGATGCCCGAAAAGTAATGAGAGGAATATCCCGACTACCGTATACCCTGCTTTACGCCCGAATTATGCACACCCACCACAATCACCATGTATAACGCACATCACTAAACTTCTGATCACGGTACGCCATCCCGCATTTCGTTTGATGCTATCTTGGAGATCGCCATCGTTTTTTTATCTTGCTTGCACCGAGTATTGCAAGTGCAAGATAACCACCCTATCGCTTTTGTGTTGCTTGCGCCGAGTAGTGCAATTGCAACCTAACCTCACTTTGGAGACCTATGGATCTATGCATGGACCAGGCAAACCACAACTCTATCGCTTTTATCTAGCTTGCACCGAGTAGTGCAAATGCAAGATACTAAAATTTTCGAAGACCTCGATGGATAAATAGCCAGCGAGCTACATATATCGTTCCAGTTTGTTTAATATTTGAAATTAGCCTTCTTTGTTTAGTTTGAAAAGTTACTTATAAATTTGAATTGTATCTTCTAGTTGAGCGCTTTATTTCGAATTGTTGCATCTATACTTTCTATTTTGAGTATCCTCACCTACAGTTCGTCTACGTCAACAGGCCTGCTGACAGCGATGGATTAAATAAATGAGGTCGTAAGTACGGCATAGCCGAAATGTACAGGGTGCGCAGCAATAATTGTAAATAAAGTGCCCAGCCTAGCCGAAGAGCTTTTTGTGCCAAACCGGTTAAATTTCAATAAAGTAAAATTAGTAAGTAACGATTAACGTAAATTATATAAATTATTAGAATATTTTGAATCATAGATATTTTTATTATGAATCATTTAAAATTTGAATTATAACTATTTTGAATTAGTATGAATTGCTATACCATATATATTATTTTGATTTAAATATATATTATTAATTATAGAAATGAATTAATTTCTTTCATTTAAAGGCACCTTAGGTTTAGACCACCGCAGGCATAATAAGGGTAGGGTCAACCAATGTTGATTGATTCTTACAGGTTGGGTGGGTAAAAGATGGAGAACTATAACATCTCAGTTCTCCAAAAATAGATAGAGTATATTACATTTTGATCTGTTTCATTTTATCTGGTTCCCCATTTCTCTGTTGTCGTTTCTGTCTACAATATTATTCTGTAACACCGTTGTCTAGGCAGCACAAGACCCACGCCCATTTTCCCTGAGCTAGGCCGCCCAAATAGTAGACAGAGTGTGCAAAGCCGAGACGACTTTGTAAGTGTTCGTTACAATATATAAATTTAATTTAGTCAAAATTTTTTTAGTATGTATAGTTTTTTCATTTTTTTTTTTATTCATTCGCTTCTAGATTTTATCTAGATCGTTAGCCTTGCTAATGTATTTTTTCCTGAGCACTTATCGTGTAGCTTGTATAATTTAAAGAACATATTTGCGCTTAGAATAACAACGATAATTATTAACAAAGTATTTGTTATTCCTAAATCTACACTACTTGATTCTACTTTATTTATAACATTAGCGGTGCAATCCACCGTTTTTGGGTCTACGAGGCCCATTTTGGCCAATTCTGTGTCATAAACGTTTTCCGTTTTAGATATTATATTATTATTTAGATTTCCAATTTTGAAATTATTTGTAATTTACATTTTTTTTTTATTTTTATGTGTCGTACAATATGAATTGTGTTATAATAATTTTATTGGCATAACTGTGCCGTCTGTTTTTAGTTTTGGTAATAATGTCTACAAAAAGTTTTTATTTTATTCTTATATGATTACATATATATCAAAACGTTTATAAATACCTTTAATATATATTTTTTTTTTTATAATTTTAGTAGTTATATGAATTTTAGTTTTTGCCATTTCTTTGATTGCTAATGGCAATTTAAGTTTAAATTATTTATTATTGTTTAAAAAAAATGAGACTGAAAATGTTGAGTGTTTTTACCGATTCAATGTTTGGAACATTTTTTATTTTATACTCGATACCGAAGGTAAAGAGTATATTGGTTTTGTGCAATGTCCGTCATGGTGTCTGTCCGTCTGTCCGTCCGTATGTGTGCAAGTTTTTTCCACACCCTTCAAGCTGGGGACTTGAAACTTTCCAATTCTCTTTATCTATGGGATAGTAAATTAAAGTGTCAAGATTGGGGTTCTACGATAACTGGGGGGCTGGCAAATCGATAAATTCGATAACTCAAAAACGATAAATCCGCATATTTCACACACCCTTACAGCTAGAACTACCAAATTTGGTAAGAAGATAGCTACTAGCAACCCCCAAATAACTGCATCAAAAATTTTGAAGCCACGCCCTCCCATTCCGCCCCCAGACCGCCCGCATTTTAAAGTCAAAAAAGCCTATATCTCCCACAGTTTTGAGCTAGAGCCACCAAATTTGGTGCCAATTTAGCTGATGATGACCCCCCAAAAACTGCACCAAAATTTTGGATGCCACGCCCACCAATACCTTCCAAGCCGCCCCCAGATGCCCCAACGCTTCGTAAAAAACGGGAATGCGTGTATCTTCCAGAGTAGTGGAGCTAGAGCCACCAAATTTGGTAGGAAGATAGCTGGCAACGACCCCCAACAATCTGCATCAAAGTTTTGGAGCCTAGCCCATCCATTCCGCCCCCCTTTCCCCACCTTATACAAACTTTGAGCTAGAGTCATTTGGTATGAAGGTAGCATTTGACATTCCACAAGGATCTGCAGCAAAAATTTGGATGCCACGCCCAACCATACCGCCCCCAGCCCCCCTCTCTACACTTTATACAAACTTTGAGCTAGAGTCAACAAATTTGGTATGAAGGTAGCATTTGACATTCCACAAGGATCTGCAGCAACAATTTGGATGCCACGCCCAACCATACCGCCCCCAGCTCCCCTTTCAACAGCTCTTACAAACTTCGAGCTAGAGTCACCAAATTTGGTATGAAGATAGCAATTGACATCCCACATAGATCTGCACCAAAAATTTGAATGACACGCCCAACCATACCGCCCCTAGCCCCCCTTTCCCCAATTTTACAAACTTTGAGCTAGAGTCACCAAATTGTTATGAAGATAGCAATTGACATTCCACAAAGATCTGCATCAAAAATTTGGATGCAATTCCACCCATACCGCCCCCAGCCCCCCTTTCCCCACTTTATACAAACTTCGAGCTAGAGTCACCAAATTTGGTATGAAGATAGCAATTGACATTCCACATAGAGCTGCAGCGAAAATTTGGATGCCACGCCCACCCATATCGCCCCCAGCCCCCCTTTCCCCACTTTTACAAACTTTGAGCTAGAGTCACCAAATTTGTTATGAAGATAGCAATTGACATTCCACAAAGATCTGCATCAAAAATTGGATGCAATTCCACCCATACCGCCCCCAGCCCCCCTTTCCCCACTTTATACAAACTTCGAGCTAGAGTCACCAAATTTGGTATGAAGATAGCAATTGACATCCCACATGGATGGTTATCAAAATTTTTAATACTGGTATCGAGTATACCGCAGTCGGTTGCGTCCGACTGCAATGTTTCCACTTGTTAATTTTGAAAAGGTTGTACGCCAAAGGGCGGAGAGAAGTTTCAAATTAATTATCATAAGGTGAATGTACATATTCTCCTACCTAGTGTTTGTTTGGCTTTGCGGGCCAGACGCTTACCGGGCGACTCAATTATCGCCGGGTATTACTAAAAATTTTCTCAGATAATAATTTTTTAAAAATAATCGTTGATTCGTATGTTGATCTGCAGTTACTGCACCCAACTACTCCATAAACGTTCTCCTTCCAGCTGGATATGGCTGTGCTTCCGTTAAGTTGTTAATGTTTGTGGATATGTGGGATTGGAATAGCCCCAAACAGCTTTGTCTGTCCAGTAGATGGCTTCATCGGTAATGGCCAGTTGACGTTCTTCTTACTGCTCCTGCAGTCTCGTGACTCTAGTCACGGTCGCCATATGGTAATCTCCTTGTGGTGTAAAATAAAATACTCTTACACTGGCACGTTCGTGCCTTTTGACTTTGGTTTTGTGAATATCTCTTTATTTTAAATCAAAAGAATTCTTAGCCTAAATACATAATTGGGTTGCTTATGTATAAAGCTCTGTCGCAGCAGAGCGGCCGCTGCCGTTTCAGCGGTCAAGAGAGAGAGAGAGTTGTAGTATATTTATGAATGTATATGCAGAAGGCAAAGAATGCATATACATTAAATATACATATATAAGGCAAGCGCTGGCTTAGCTGGTAAGGGCTAAAGTGCTTACGTTGCGGATCTCACACTTCGTGGTGGTTGATCAGATTTCAAGTGCGCTGACCGTTTGTGTAGTTGCGTTATATTTGTATATGCGTAGCAACAAAGTGTTGATATGTCTGAAGGTTACACACCCTGCAATATAGTGGGCTTATGACATATTGTCATCCATACTACAGTACCCTCAGGACATTCTTCCGCTCTGCGCCTCCTGTCCTGCGTGTCTCGTTGGTCCCTTCCTTCGTAGGCTCTGCATCGGTTCCGTGATCACCCTCGATCGGCGACTCGGCACTCTGTAAAATTGATGTCGCCTCCCCACATTGCAAAGTTGTCCCCATCCTACATAGGAAATCCATCCCCAGGATTAGACTATCTATCATGGATGGATACAAGCAGGTCCATTATTACTTCTTTGTTGACAAGCCCCGCCTTCGTCCACAACAATGTGTATATGGTTACCATCGAACCGTCTGCTAATCGTGTATTCGCGGTCACGTCAAGTACGACCCCTTTTATCTTAATCTCCCTGAAAAATCTCTCACTCACGAAGCTCCTAGTAGCCCCGGTGTCGACCGTCGGCTTTGCCAGTCGGTCCCCGACCTTCACAGTAGTGACTATGCGACTCTTTTCGACCTTGAGAGGGTAATCTATATTCGGGACTGACTCGTGCTGACTCGTGCCAATCCGATCCCGCTCCGGATGACGCAGCTGCCCGTTTCCCGCTCTCTTTCTACCACATTCCCCGCTACTCGATTAAACCCGATTTAACCTTTTCCTTATTTTCCCTTGTCGAAACGTTTATTTAATTTACTTATCTTTTTCTAATTAAATTTTACATAATAAAAAAAAAACCTCCTAATTCAATTTTATTTTCATTCAACAAAACCCCTTTAATCAAATATTATATTATTAAAATATTTCATTTACTTTTCTCTCATTTTTTTATTAAAAATTTTATGTAATTGAATTTTTCCCGCATAGTAAATGTTGTTGTTTTTATTATTTTGTATATATTTTATTCAATTTGTTTTTGTACAGTACAGTATATACAGTACCACCTCGGTTAACGCAACCTATTAAAATTTGGCCAGTTGCGAAAACTGAGGTGGTTGCGAAAACTGAGGTGAAATTTTCTGGTGGCCACGCGACCTTTTTAAATAAAAGATGCCTTCGCTTACCTTTAAAATTAAATTTTATCGAATAAGACTTTGTTTAAAGCAAGAATTTCATATTGTTTTACCTATTTTTTAAAAAATTGAGAAATTCGGGTCTGTACTTTTTACAATTTCTTTAGAAATGGGAAAATTACGCTCTCTTTGTTTTAGAAACCACGAGTACAATGATTTCTCCATATTATCATTTTCGCAAGCATGTAAAAAAAAAACAAAAAGAGAACGAAAGAAAAGTGGTAAAAACGAACTAAAACATACTTTTCCTTAGGAAGTTGCGTTAAATAAGGTAATTTTTTTTTTAAAGTTGCGTTAACAGAGTCAACAATGTTAAGAATTCGGGTGTTGCAATAATCGAGGAGTTGCGTGTAACGAGGGTTGCGTTAACCGAGGTCGTACTGTATATATATTTTTTTAATTATTATTATTTTTTTTCTTTAATACGTATTATTAATATCCTTTTACATATATATATATATATATATATATATATATATATATACAGTGGATGCCGGTTATAACGATGCCGGCTATAACGATATTCCGCTTATAACGATACACACAAGAAGGTTTGGTTGGTTTTCATACAAACTTGTATGGAAGCACAATCGGCTGTAACGATATCGCTTTTAACGATATGCCGCTTATAGCGAAGTAATTTTGAAAACATAAACCGCTTATAACGATCACAAGTAAGAACAAAAACAAAAGAATGAGCAAATTACAGCAGCGGTCGGCACAAAGAGAGCCAAAAAAAAATTATCAATGCTTTTGTGCAAGAGTAATTTCGTTTCGACACTCTTAAATACACTTCGTGCCAACTTCGGCCTATCTGTGTGAATTACCGTTATGTTTGCTTATGTGTGGAAAATCAAAAATAAAGCATTGGGTGCGTTCAGGGAACTCAGCGCTTAGTTATCAGCTTCGTAGCCGTTTACTTCCCTGATGACGTCACATATTATGCACGTGTTGCATATTTGCCTCATTTACATGTTAAATGACTATGTTTTGGCTTTTAATACAATATAATAATAATAATCTAATAAGAGAAGCAGTTTTTACTTTATTATCATTCATTTTTGTTAAAAAAATTATTAAAAATTCATTACATGTGACGTTTCTAACAGCTGTTTATGCACAATGCATTATCTGTCTTTCTTGTATCATGCATGCATGTACATGACTTGCTTTATTTGTTTCGAGAGGCACGCGTCGCTTTAATTTGCAAGATGGCATCAAAACGAAAATGCTTCTCAATGGAAACTAAAAACATAATTTTACAGCGCTTAGAAGCAGGTGAAAAATCTATAAGTTTGGCGAACGAATTTGGTGTAAATCAGTCTACAATTTCTACGATCAAGGCCAACAAACAAAAGATAGAGGCGCAAGCTAATAATAATGAACTAAAATCCAAACGCGTTAGAATGAGCAAGCATGATGAAATAGATAAAGCACTTTTGCAGTGGTTAAAAATGCAGCGTGGTCGTGGAATTCCTATAAGTGGCCCGTTACTTCAGGAAAAAGCGAATGTTTTTACAAAGGAGTTCAAGATTGACAATTTGTTTGTTCATCAAGTTGGATTCAGCGTTTCAAAGCAAGACACAATATTGTCGCCGGTAAAATAACCGGAGAGTCTATGTCAGTGAAACAATTTGATGTGGACGAGTGGAAATCAAACGTTTGGCCCAAATTACGTTCGCAATTCACTGACGATGAAATTTTCAATGCTGATGAGACAGGATTATTCTTCAAATTAACACCGGATAGAACACTAAAATTCAAGGGCGAAAAATGCACTGGTGGAAAATTATCTAAAGAGAGAGTAACAGTTTATGTTGCAGCAAATTTGAGTGGCAATTCTAAAAAAAAATTGTTGATAATCGGCAAGGCCAAAAACCCAAGATGTTTCAAAAATATTAAATCATTGCCTGTGGACTATGAAAGTAATCGCAAGGCTTGGATGACATCCGAAATTTTCACCAAGTGGGTACATGACTGGGATCGCAAGCTTCAGAAGGAGAACAAAAAGATAATGCTTTTGGTTGATAATTGTCCTGCACATCCTACAATTGCTGGCTTAAAATGTATAACCCTAGTTTTTCTACCACCAAATACAACTTCGGTTTTGCAGCCAATGGACCAAGGAATAATTCGTGCATTAAAAGTAAACTATCGCAAAAATCTTGTACATATTACAAGTTATTAGTGGCTTCGATGAAAATAAAGATGTAAGCACCGTGTACCCAAATATAACAATACTGGATGCCATTTCAATGATTGACAATGCCTGGAACAAAGTTACAAAAACAACAATTGAAAATTGCTTTCGGCATGCAGGATTGGTCAAAAACGATTCAAATTGCTTAATCATTGCATCACCACTTTATAACGACGACGAAGATAATTTACCATTGTCAGTTTGGGCAAAAGCACTTGGAAATCAAATTCCAATTTCGCAAGAGGAACTGGAAGATTACGCTGAAATTGACGATGTTGTCGAAATATGTGAGGAACCGTGTGATAAAAAAATTGTTCAGAATATTATCGATGAAAACAAAGATTGTGATGACGACGTTGAAGACCATTTGGATGAAGAAGTGCCAGATGCCTCCGAAGCACTTAAAGCTGCTGAAGTGCTCAGCACGTTTTATAAGGAGAAAACTAATTTAAAGCAATCAAAAATTACAGATTTTATAATAGATGCCTAAAATACTTATACTCATATATAAACAATCATAGAAAATAAAGCAAAAACAAGTAGTAAACAAATTATTAATAGTTAAAATATTGTTTTCTTTAATACCGGCTATAACGAATATCGGTTATAACGATGCTATATTGCCGGTCCCTTGAGTATCGTTATAACCGGCATCTACTGTATATAAATATATATATATATATTATTTTTTTTAAATTATTTTATAATATGCTGCTATTATTATTTTTTTTGTTTAATTTATTTTTGTGTCTGCCGACTTTTATTTTATTTTTCATTATTATTACAATTATTTTATTATTTGCTATTATTATATATCATTTTATTATTTGTTATTATTATATTTATTATATATTTGTTATTATTATATATATTTTATTCTTTATTTAATTTATCCTTCGTTTGCGGACTCTTTCTTTTGTAACCAAACTTCCCCACCAAATTACAAATATTCTCGTTCGATTGTTATACGCTCACAGCTGCGCTCGAAACCAACTGGCTTTTGATAATATGGCGCGATCTGTACTTTTTGTCGTTGACCCGTTCCACAGCGCCGTTATGCGATCGGTGTTTACCTTTTCACCGTCACTTTCGTTGCGCCGCTAATCGCACAAAAAAACTCTGTCGCCTTTTTGCTTGTTTAAATGCGCGCACGATAACCAGGGTATCGTCGGGTATATGCGAACTGATTTTGCACTTTAAAATTGTTTTTAGCACGTTTGGAGTTTTTATATCCAACTTGTACTACGTCTATTTCACTTATGCGTCCCTGCTCGGGCGTCACATGTAAGGTAGAGATTTTGGCCGGGGTATATAACTCAGTCCGGCCAAAGTTCTGCGTCACAAGAAAATTTTTTGAAATATCGGTGACGCCTTGTGAAATGTAGACACGTGCAAGGCATACTTATGTAGGTAGTCTCACTCTGCTTTCTCGTTGCCTTACGAAATAAAACGCAAAACAAAATCGTGCGCGTATGTGCGTCGCTCACAACGTTTGCAACAAGACTAAATCGTCAGGCCAAGGCATACTTAATATAAGTATGCCTTGCGTCAGGCAACAGAAAAAGAGAGCGAGCAAAAGAGCTGGACTACCTATATGAGTATGCCTTGGACACGTGAAGTTTGTGTCGTCCGACACCCGCGTTGTTCAAAAACGGCTGAGTGATCGGGGGAGGGAGATGTACTGGCCACTCAGACTGTTTCGACGGGGTAAGGGTACCACGCGCGCATATATGCGCAAGTGTGTGCGTCGATACGCAAACCTGGCAGCTGCAAGCAAATCTCGAACATCAAAAGAACAGCAGAGGGGTGGGGGTTTAGTTTTTACTTAATTATTAAACGTTTATTCGCTGCACTTTCTTCTTTCTGTTTTTGCATTTTATTTTCCATTCCAAGGATACTTGGTTTTAATTTTGAGGTTGCTTTGCAAATGCAACGCACCACAAGGTTTGATAAATTCATGACATTTGACATGATCTGCTTGTCCTTATTGCGATATGAATCCTTTTAATTCTTAAATTATCCTTTCGCGTAGGATTTCTTGCCCTCTGAGTCCTTGGTTCACTTTATATTTCGCGCTGACTTTCCACTTCGCACTCACACTAACTTCGTATTCACTCTTGTACTGACTTCTGTACTGACTCTTGAACTATCTCCTGAACTATCTCTTGAACTGTCTCTTGAACTGTCTCGCCGCTCTGTCAAAGGCGGCTCCTTTTATACCCTTGTGCTGTTTCGCTAGACCGGGGCCTGTCAGCGCTGCCAATGTCGCGCCAAGGGCAAAGGTGGCGTGATCGTTCCAGAGAGATTTGCCTAGCAACAACGGTTCCTTGTTGCTGATCACGCCTGTGGTTGGTGTGACGGTGATCACTATATCTCGTGGATGCACCGCTCGCACACTAACGGCACTTTGCCACGACTTTTACGGTACGTGTTTTTACGGCTCCCATGTGCCAAACACGTACCTTAGCGCTGACATCCTGTGTCAGAGCGAGACAGCATGCGAATTCGCCGCAACTCAGGTCCGGCTGCGGCTATAAGTGCAATCGCCTTCTGTGAGGCGCTATACGTGAATATGGTTCCTCACACTCCCCTCTTTCTCCGGAAGTGGAAGCCTTCCACTTAATTTTGCGTCTTTCAAATCGCGCGCCTACGTTTTGAATTTTTGGCATCCGTTAGCAGTGAATTTTTCGTCTTTCAAATCGAGCGCCTCCGCTTTGAACTTTGGCGTCCGTTAGCAGTGAATTTTGCGTCTTTCAAATCGCGCGCCTCCGTTTTGAACTTTGGCGCCCGTTAGCAGTGTCGCTGTAACGATCAGCTGGTGGTCGCGTAACGCCATCTAGCGGCTTTGCATCGCCCGGTGTTATTCGATACGGCCAGATCGATATTTGCGATGTGGCCAGATCGATATGGCCACCCGCAACTATTCAACACTATTCGGCCATGACATACAATTTGCACTTTGCAATTGTTTTGTTGTGCTGGAAAGAAACTAAAAAGAACAAGGTAAGTACCATATTTCGCGCCCTGCGCCATCTCCATATGTGAATCGTCCTGTAAGTCGAATTAACCAGTGTGTCATGTTTTGTCATAATGATCTGTTACGTGTGTGTCAATGGGCATGTAACAATGGTCTTTGTTTAAATCCTTCTAAATGTAATGTAATTAATAGAAAAAATTAATTGTTAGCAGTTTAAGTAAACTGTGTGTTGGTAATGTAGAAATTAAATATGTAGAAAAGGCTGACAATCTAGGGATTACATTTAATAGTACACTTACATGGAAAGACCAGGTAAATAAGACTGTGGGAAAGACCTATGGAGTTCTTCGGCAGATTGCTCTAACACAGCCCTGGCTAACTGTTAAAACAGGAATGACCATCGCAAAATCTCTTGTATTATTTTATGGCATTGAAATTTTCTCAAACTGTGATATTGCTAGTCAGCAAAAGCATAAAGTAGCCTTCAGCACGTTATGTTTTTGGACTTAAAAGACAGGCTCATGTTACATGTTTTGCCAATTGTATATTTGACTTAGACTTAAGAAACTGGATTAAGCTTAAAAGTTTAAATCTTAAGCTTGCATCCTCCGACAGGCACTTTTTTGTATGGGTTGCTCGACTTTGGAATCGGCTGCCACTAGAGATTAAGACCGTTAGAAGAACATACATTTTAAATCTAAGCTAAAGACACACTTACAGCGAAGTGATTTATGATGGTATTAATGACAACAACAATAAGGGTCATAGATTAATGGATATATCTTTGACTTTGAGTTTATATTTTTGTTTTTTAATTTATATTTTAATGTTAATTACAAAGGTAGTATTAAAGTCATTTTGTTTAAAATAATTAAAATAATTATAATGTTTTGTATGTTCATATAGCAGGTGTAAAATGTGACTAGTGCAATAATTAATAAGTACTTTTACTTGTAGCACCAGAAATAATCAATAAATAAATAAATAATAAAAATAATAATAATATTAATTGGCCCTGGACCGTTCTAGAAGATACCCTGAACCCAGTTGCAATAAATAAATTAAATTTATGTAGGACTTTGGTATACTGACATGGCTTCAATCGATTAAATTCGATATCTTCGGTGTTTATTAGCCGATTAAGACGAAATTTTCAGAAAAGTTCTATCGTTACCTATTACTTACCCTCATCTTTACATTTTCCAAATTCGATATTTTTTGCTGTAAAACGCAGTCTAAATAAGAACGCAAGCCGGTTTAGTTTATGTCGTTATATATTATTTATATATTTATTTTAAGTTTATATCTCAATGCACAACCTGCCACTTTGGATTCGCAAAAATAAGAAGAAAAAGTTTTAGAAAAGTGTGACCATATATATAAAATAAAAAAGGTCAAACTTTAATGTTAGTGATGGAACTGTTAGTTTTGCCATTCACAGAGGCTATATTCAACACGCCCCCTCATATATAACGTTTCAAATATTTAAGTTTTACATTGGTAATAATTATCAACTTATACTATTGAGGCAAGTGTGCGTACTGGAGAGGTATACATTAAAACGATCCAGCATTCGCTGGATGGATTGGGGAAACCCAGTAAAAACCCAATCAGATCATTGTCTATAACATAATTAAACATAGTGCTTTACACCTAAAAAATAATTATGTTTCAATTCAATTTTAGCAATTCATTAGCTTAACGTTTAATATTGTTATTTAAAATAACATCAAATAAAATAATTTCGATTTTCAAATCTTTTTTCATCTTAAGATTAATTAAAAAAAATATAAAATAAATTGAGCGTTGGAAGTATTTAGTTTTCCTTCAGTCCCATTTGGCTACGTACCTCCAGGAATCTTGCGGCGGGCAACGGCTAAAAATATCAGCAAGCTGATTCTCTGTAGGAATATACTCGATGCATATAACATTATTTTCAATTTGCTCTCTGGCGAAATGATATTTAATATCAATGTGTTTCGATCGTTTATGACATGAGGGATTACTAGCTATTCTAATACAGCCCTGTTTATCTTCATAAATTTTTATAGGTTGGTCAAGTTTTATATGAACACTTTTTAAAAGGGATTTTAACCAGAAAGCCTCTCTGACAGCTTCAAATAAGGCCATGTATTCTGCTTCTGTTGATGAAGCCGCCACTGAATTTTGCTTTTTTGTGTTCCAGCAAATGAAGTTTGAACTAAAGATTTTAAATAGATAACCAATAAATACATTATCAAAATCTGCATTTTTCTTGAACACTAACTTCATATCTGTAGAACCTTTACGCTAAGAATTCTTTTTAAACTTTGCAACGACCCCCAACAATCTGCATCAAAGTTTTGGAGCCTAGCCCATCCATTCCGCCCCCCTTTCCCACCTTATACAAACTTTGAGCTAGAGTCATTTGGTATGAAGGTAGCATTTGACATTCCACAAGGATCTGCAGCAAAAATTTGGATGCCACGCCCAACCATACCGCCCCAGCCCCCCTCTCTACACTTTATACAAACTTTGAGCTAGAGTCAACAAATTTGGTATGAAGGTAGCATTTGACATTCCACAAGGATCTGCAGCAACAATTTGGATGCCACGCCCAACCATACCGCCCCCAGCTCCCCTTTCAACAGCTCTTACAAACTTCGAGCTAGAGTCACCAAATTTGGTATGAAGATAGCAATTGACATCCCACATAGATCTGCACCAAAAATTTGAATGACACGCCCAACCATACCGCCCCTAGCCCCCCTTTCCCCAATTTTACAAACTTTGAGCTAGAGTCACCAGATTTGTTATGAAGATAGCAATTGACATTCCACAAAGATCTGCATCAAAAATTTGGATGCAATTCCACCCATACCGCCCCCAGCCCCCCTTTCCCCACTTTATACAAACTTCGAGCTAGAGTCACCAAATTTGGTATGAAGATAGCAATTGACATTCCACATAGAGCTGCAGCGAAAATTTGGATGCCACGCCCACCCATATCGCCCCCAGCCCCCCTTTCCCCACTTTTACAAACTTTGAGCTAGAGTCACCAAATTTGTTATGAAGATAGCAATTGACATTCCACAAAGATCTGCATCAAAAATTTGGATGCAATATCACCCATACCGCCCCCAGCCCCCCTTTCCCCACTTTATACAAACTTCGAGCTAGAGTCACCAAATTTGGTATGAAGATAGCAATTGACATCCCACATGGATGGTTATCAAAATTTTTAATACTGGTATCGAGTATACCGCAGTCGGTTGCGTCCGACTGCAATGT
The DNA here is from genome assembly GCA_030179655.1 of Scaptomyza flava. Taxonomy (NCBI): domain Eukaryota; kingdom Metazoa; phylum Arthropoda; class Insecta; order Diptera; family Drosophilidae; genus Scaptomyza; species Scaptomyza flava. The sequence continues at coordinate 105,807 of JARNME010000005.1, forward strand.
TTCCACTTGTTAATTTTGAAAAGGTTGTACGCCAAAGGGCGGAGAGAAGTTTCAAATTAATTATCATAAGGTGAATGTACATATTCTCCTACCTAGTGTTTGTTTGGCTTTGCGGGCCAGACGCTTACCGGGCGACTCAATTATCGCCGGGTATTACTAAAAATTTTCTCAGATAATAATTTTTTAAAAATAATCGTTGATTCGTATGTTGATCTGCAGTTACTGCACCCAACTACTCCATAAACGTTCTCCTTCCAGCTGGATATGGCTGTGCTTCCGTTAAGTTGTTAATGTTTGTGGATATGTGGGATTGGAATAGCCCCAAACAGCTTTGTCTGTCCAGTAGATGGCTTCATCGGTAATGGCCAGTTGACGTTCTTCTTACTGCTCCTGCAGTCTCGTGACTCTAGTCACGGTCGCCATATGGTAATCTCCTTGTGGTGTAAAATAAAATACTCTTACACTGGCACGTTCGTGCCTTTTGACTTTGGTTTTGTGAATATCTCTTTATTTTAAATCAAAAGAATTCTTAGCCTAAATACATAATTGGGTTGCTTATGTATAAAGCTCTGTCGCAGCAGAGCGGCCGCTGCCGTTTCAGCGGTCAAGAGAGAGAGAGAGAGTTGTAGTATATTTATGAATGTATATGCAGAAGGCAAAGAATGCATATACATTAAATATACATATATAAGGCAAGCGCTGGCTTAGCTGGTAAGGGCTAAAGTGCTTACGTTGCGGATCTCACACTTCGTGGTGGTTGATCAGATTTCAAGTGCGCTGACCGTTTGTGTAGTTGCGTTATATTTGTATATACGTAGCAACAAAGTGTTGCTATGTCTGAAGGTTACACACCCTGCAATATAGTGGGCTTATGACATATTGTCATCCATACTATAGTACCCTCAGGACATTCTTCCGCTCTGCGCCTCCTGTCCTGCGTGTCTCGTTGGTCCCTTCCTTCGTAGGCTCTGCATCGGTTCCGTGATCACCCTCGATCGGCGACTCGGCACTCTGTAAAATTGATGTCGCCTCCCCACATTGCAAAGTTGTCCCCATCCTACATAGGAAATCCATCCCCAGGATTAGACTATCTATCATGGATGGATACAAGCAGGTCCATTATTACTTCTTTGTTGACAAGCCCCGCCTTCGTCCACAACAATGTGTATATGGTTACCATCGAACCGTCTGCTAATCGTGTATTCGCGGTCACGTCAAGTACGACCCCTTTTATCTTAATCTCCCTGAAAAATCTCTCACTCACGAAGCTCCTAGTAGCCCCGGTGTCGACCGTCGGCTTTGCCAGTCGGTCCCCGACCTTCACAGTAGTGACTATGCGACTCTTTTCGACCTTGAGAGGGTAATCTATATTCGGGACTGACTCGTGCTGACTCGTGCCAATCCGATCCCGCTCCGGATGACGCAGCTGCCCGTTTCCCGCTCTCTTTCTACCACATTCCCCGCTACTCGATTAAACCCGATTTAACCTTTTCCTTATTTTCCCTTGTCGAAACGTTTATTTAATTTACTTATCTTTTTCTAATTAAATTTTACATAATAAAAAAAAACCTCCTAATTCAATTTTATTTTCATTCAACAAAACCCCTTTTAATCAAATATTATATTATTAAATATTTCATTTACTTTTCTCTCATTTTTTATTAAAAATTTTATGTAATTGAATTTTTCCCGCTTAAATAAATGTTGTTGTTTTTATTATTTTGTATATATTTATTCAATTTGTTTTTGTATTTTATTTTAATTTTTTTATTATATATATATATATATATTATATTAATTATTATTATTTTTTTCTTTAATACGTATTATTAATATCCTTTTACATATATATATATATACAGTACGACCTCGGTTAACGCAACCCTCGTTACACGCAACTCCTCGATTATTGCAACACCCGAATTCTTAACATTGTTGACTCTGTTAACGCAACTTTAAAAAAAAAAATTACCTTATTTAACGCAACTTCCTAAGGAAAAGTATGTTTTAGTTCGATTTTACCACTTTTCTTTCGTTCTCTTTTTGTTTTTTTTTACATGCTTGCGAAAATGATAATATGGAGAAATCATTGTACTCGTGGTTTCTAAAACAAAGAGAGCGTAATTTTCCCATTTCTAAAGAAATTGTACAAAGTACAGACCCGAATTTCTCAATTTTTTAAAAAATAGGTAAAACAATATGAAATTCTTGCTTTAAACAAAGTATTATTCGATAAAATTTAATTTTAAAGGTAAGCGAAGGCATCTTTTATTTAAAAAGGTCGCGTGGCCACCAGAAAATTTCACCTCAGTTTTCGCAACCACCTCAGTTTTCGCAACTGGCCAAATTTTAATAGGTTGCGTTAACCGAGGTCGTACTGTATATATATATATATATATATACAGTGGATGCCGGTTATAACGATGCCGGCTATAACGATATTCCGCTTATAACGATACACACAAGAAGGTTTGGTTGGTTTTCATACAAACTTGTATGGAAGCACAATCGGCTATAACGATATCGCTTTTAACGATATGCCGCTTATAGCGAAGTAATTTTGAAAACATAAACCGCTTATAACGATCACAAGTAAGAACAAAAACAAAAGAATGAGCAAATTACAGCAGCGGTCGGCACAAAGAGAGCCAAAAAAAAAATTATCAATGCTTTTGTGCAAGAGTAATTTCGTTTCGACACTCTTAAATACACTTCGGGCCAACTTCGGCCTATCTGTGTGAATTACCGTTATGTTTGCTTATGTGTGGAAAATCAAAAATAAAGCATTGGGTGCGTTCAGGGAACTCAGCGCTTAGTTATCAGCTTCGTAGCCGTTTACTTCCCTGATGACGTCACATATTATGCACGTGTTGCATATTTGCCTCATTTACATGTTAAATGACTATGTTTTGGCTTTTAATACAATATAATAATAATAATCTAATAAGAGAAGCAGTTTTTACTTTATTATCATTCATTTTTGTTAAAAAAATTATTAAAAATTCATTAGAAGCAGGTGAAAATCTATAAGTTTGGCGAACGAATTTGGTGTAAATCAGTCTACAATTTCTACGATCAAGGCCAACAAACAAAAGATAGAGGCGCAAGCTAATAATAATGAACTAAAATCCAAACGCGTTAGAATGAGCAAGCATGATGAAATAGATAAAGCACTTTTGCAGTGGTTAAAAATGCAGCGTAGTCGTGGAATTCCTATAAGTGGCCCGTTACTTCAGGAAAAAGCGAATGTTTTTACAAAGGAGTTCAAGATTGACAATTTTGTTTGTTCATCAAGTTGGATTCAGCGTTTCAAAGCAAGACACAATATTGTCGCCGGTAAAATAACCGGAGAGTCTATGTCAGTGAAACAATTTGATGTGGACGAGTGGAAATCAAACGTTTGGCCCAAATTACGTTCGCAATTCACTGACGATGAAATTTTCAATGCTGATGAGACAGGATTATTCTTCAAATTAACACCGGATAGAACACTAAAATTCAAGGGCGAAAAATGCACTGGTGGAAAATTATCTAAAGAGAGAGTAACAGTTTATGTTGCAGCAAATTTGAGTGGCAATTCTAAAAAAAATTGTTGATAATCGGCAAGGCCAAAAACCCAAGATGTTTCAAAAATATTAAATCATTGCCTGTGGACTATGAAAGTAATCGCAAGGCTTGGATGACATCCGAAATTTTCACCAAGTGGGTACATGACTGGGATCGCAAGCTTCAGAAGGAGAACAAAAAGATAATGCTTTTGGTTGATAATTGTCCTGCACATCCTACAATTGCTGGCTTAAAATGTATAACCCTAGTTTTTCTACCACCAAATACAACTTCGGTTTTGCAGCCAATGGACCAAGGAATAATTCGTGCATTAAAAGTAAACTATCGCAAAAATCTTGTACATATTACAAGTTATTAGTGGCTTCGATGAAAATAAAGATGTAAGCACCGTGTACCCAAATATAACAATACTGGATGCCATTTCAATGATTGACAATGCCTGGAACAAAGTTACAAAAACAACAATTGAAAATTGCTTTCGGCATGCAGGATTGGTCAAAAACGATTCAAATTGCTTAATCATTGCATCACCACTTTATAACGACGACGAAGATAATTTACCATTGTCAGTTTGGGCAAAAGCACTTGGAAATCAAATTCCAATTTCGCAAGAGGAACTGGAAGATTACGCTGAAATTGACGATGTTGTCGAAATATGTGAGGAACCGTGTGATAAAAAAATTGTTCAGAATATTATCGATGAAAACAAAGATTGTGATGACGACGTTGAAGACCATTTGGATGAAGAAGTGCCAGATGCCTCCGAAGCACTTAAAGCTGCTGAAGTGCTCAGCACGTTTTATAAGGAGAAAACTAATTTAAAGCAATCAAAAATTACAGATTTTATAATAGATGCCTAAAATACTTATACTCATATATAAACAATCATAGAAAATAAAGCAAAAACAAGTAGTTAACAAATTATTAATAGTTAAAATATTGTTTTCTTTAATACCGGCTATAACGAATATCGGTTATAACGATGCTATATTGCCGGTCCCTTGAGTATCGTTATAACCGGCATCTACTGTATATAAATATATATATATATTATTTTTTTAAATTATTTATAATATGCTGCTATTATTATTTTTTTTGTTTAATTTATTTTTTGTGTCTGCCGACTTTTATTTATTTTTCATTATTATTACAATTATTTTATTATTTGCTATTATTATATATCATTTTATTATTTGTTATTAATATATTTATTATATATTTGTTATTATTATATATATTTTATTCTTTATTTAATTTATCCTTCGTTTGCGGACTCTTTCTTTTGTAACCAAACTTCCCCACCAAATTACAAATATTCTCGTTCGATTGTTATAAGCTCACAGCTGCGCTCGAAACCAACTGGCTTTTGATAATATGGCGCGTTCTGTACTTTTTGTCGTTGACCCGTTCCACAGCGCCGTTATGCGATCGGTGTTTACCTTTTCACCGTCACTTTCGTTGCGCCGCTAATCGCACAAAAAAACTCTGTCGCCTTTTTGCTTGTTTAAATGCGCGCACGATAACCAGGGTATCGTCGGGTATATGCGAACTGATTTTGCACTTTAAAATTGTTTTTAGCACGTTTGGAGTTTTTATATCCAACTTGTACTACGTCTATTTCACTTATGCGTCCCTGCTCGGGCGTCACATGTAAGGTAGAGATTTTGGCCGGGGTATATAACTCAGTCCGGCCAAAGTTCTGCGTCACAAGAAAATTTTTTGAAATATCGAAGACGCCTTGTGAAATGTAGACACGTGCAAGGCATACTTATGTAGGTAGTCTCACTCTGCTTTCTCGTTGCCTTACGAAATAAAACGCAAAACAAAAATCGTGCGCGTATGTGCGTCGCTCACAACGTTTGCAACAAGACTAAATCGTCAGGCCAAGGCATACTTAATATAAGTATGCCTTGCGTCAGGCAACAGAAAAAGAGAGCGAGCAAAAGAGCTGGACTACCTATATGAGTATGCCTTGGACACGTGAAGTTTGTGTCGTCCGACACCCGCGTTGTTCAAAAACGGCTGAGTGATCGGGGGAGGGAGATGTACTGGCCACTCAGACTGTTTCGACGGGGTAAGGGTACCACGCGCGCATATATGCGCAAGTGTGTGCGTCGATACGCAAACCTGGCAGCTGCAAACAAATCTCGAACATCAAAAGAACAGCAGAGGGGTGGGGGTTTAGTTTTTACTTAATTATTAAACGTTTATTCGCTGCACTTTCTTCTTTCTGTTTTTGCATTTTATTTTCCTTTCCAAGGATACTTGGTTTTAATTTTGAGGTTGCTTTGCAAATGCAACGCACCACAAGGTTTGATAAATTCCGCGTACCAATTTCTTAGTAAAATGTTTGTTAATCGCTAAGGACATGATCTGCTGTAGGATTTCTTGCCCTCTGAGTCCTTGGTTCACTTTATATTTCGCGCTGACTTTCCACTTCGCACTCACACTAACTTCGTATTCACTCTTGTACTGACTTCTGTACTGACTCTTGAACTATCTCCTGAACTATCTCTTGAACTGTCTCTTGAACTGTCTCGCCGCTCTGTCAAAGGCGGCTCCTTTTATACCCTTGTGCTGTTTCGCTAGACCGGGGCCTGTCAGCGCTGCCAATGTCGCGCCAAGGGCAAAGGTGGCGTGATCGTTCCAGAGAGATTTGCCTAGCAACAACGGTTCCTTGTTGCTGATCACGCCTGTGGTTGGTGTGACGGTGATCACTATATCTCGTGGATGCACCGCTCGCACACTAACGGCACTTTGCCACGACTTTTACGGTACGTGTTTTTACGGCTCCCATGTGCCAAACACGTACCTTAGCGCTGACATCCTGTGTCAGAGCGAGACAGCATGCGAATTCGCCGCAACTCAGGTCCGGCTGCGGCTATAAGTGCAATCGCCTTCTGTGAGGCGCTATACGTGAATATGGTTCCTCACACTCCCCTCTTTCTCCGGAAGTGGAAGCCTTCCACTTAATTTTGCGTCTTTCAAATCGCGCGCCTACGTTTTGAATTTTTGGCATCCGTTAGCAGTGAATTTTTCGTCTTTCAAATCGAGCGCCTCCGCTTTGAACTTTGGCGTCCGTTAGCAGTGAATTTTGCGTCTTTCAAATCGCGCGCCTCCGTTTTGAACTTTGGCGCCCGTTAGCAGTGTCGCTGTAACGATCAGCTGGTGGTCGCGTAACGCCATCTAGCGGCTTTGCATCGCCCGGTGTTATTCGATACGGCCAGATCGATATTTGCGATGTGGCCAGATCGATATGGCCACCCGCAACTATTCAACACTATTCGGCCATGACATACAATTTGCACTTTGCAATTGTTTTGTTGTGCTGGAAAGAAACTAAAAAGAACAAGGTAAGTACCATATTTTCGCGCCCTGCGCCATCTCCATATGTGAATCGTCCTGTAAGTCGAATTAACCAGTGTGTCATGTTTTGTCATAATGATCTGTTACGTGTGTGTCAATGGGCATGTAACAATGGTCTTTGTTTAAATCCTTCTAAATGTAATGTAATTAATAGAAAAATTAATTGTTTGCAGTTTAAGTAAACTGTGTGTTGGTAATGTAGAAATTAAATATGTAGAAAAGGCTGACAATCTAGGGATTACATTTAATAGTACACTTACATGGAAAGACCAGGTAAATAAGGCTGTGGGAAAGACCTATGGCGTTCTTCGGCAGATTGCTCTAACACAGCCCTGGCTAACTGTTAAAACAGGAATGACCATCGCAAAAACTCTTGTATTATTTTATGGCATTGAAATTTTCTCAAACTGTGATATTGCTAGTCAGCAAAAGCATAAAGTAGCCTTCAGCACGTTATGCTTTTGGACTTAAAGACAGGCTCATGTTACATGTTTTGCCAATTGTATATTTGACTTAGACTTAAGAAACTGGATTAAGCTTAAAAGTTTAAATCTTAAGCTTGCATCCTCCGACAGGCACTTTTTTGTATGGGTTGCTCGACTTTGGAATCGGCTGCCACTAGAGATTAAGACCGTTAGAAGAACATAAATTTTTAAATCTAAGCTAAAGACACACTTACAGCGAAGTGATTTATGATGGTATTAATGACAACAACAATATGGGTCATAGATTAATGGATATATCTTTGACTTTGAGTTTATATATTTGTTTTTTAATTTATATTTTAATGTTAATTACAAAGGTAGTATTAAAGTCATTTTGTTTAAAATAATTAAAATAATAATAATGTTTTGTATGTTCATATAGCAGGTGTAAAATGTGACTAGTGCAATAATTAATAAGTACTTTTACTTGTAGCACCAGAAATAATCAATAAATAAATAATAAAAATAATAATAATATTAATTGGCCCTGGACCGTTCTAGAAGATACCCTAAACCCAGTTGCAATAAATAAATTAAATTTATGTAGGACTTTGGTATACTGACATGGCTTCAATCGATTAAATTCGATATCTTCGGTGTTTATTAGCCGATTAAGACGAAATTTTCAGAAAAGTTCTATCGTTACCTATTACTTACCCTCATCTTTACATTTTCCAAATTCGATATTTTTTGCTGTAAAACGCAGTCTAAATAAGAACGCAAGCCGGTTTAGTTTATGTCGTTATATATTATTTATATATTTATTTTAAGTTTATATCTCAATGCACAACCTGCCACTTTGGATTCGCAAACGTAAGAAGAAAAAGTTTTAGAAAAGTGTGACCATATATATAAAATAAAAAAGGTCAAACTTTAATGTTAGTGATGGAACTGTTAGTTTTGCCATTCACAGAGGCTATATTCAACACGCCCCCTCATATATAACGTTTCAAATATTTAAGTTTTACATTGGTAATAATTATCAACTTATACTATTGAGGCAAGTGTGCGTACTGGAGAGGTATACATTAAAACGATCCAGCATTCGCTGGATGGATTGGGGAAACCCAGTAAAAACCCAATCAGATCATTGTCTATAACATAATTAAACATAGTGCTTTACACCTAAAAAATAATTATGTTTCAATTCAATTTTAGCAATTCATTAGCTTAACGTTTAATATTGTTATTTAAAATAACATCAAATAAAATTAATTTCGATTTTCAAATCTTTTTTCATCTTAAGATTAATTAAAAAATATATAAAATAAATTGAGCGTTGGAAGTATTTAGATTTCCTTCAGTCCCATTTGGCTACGTACCTCCAGGAATCTTGCGGCGGGCAACGGCTAAAAATATCAGCAAGCTGATTCTCTGTAGGAATATACTCGATGCATATAACATTATTTTCAATTTGCTCTCTGGCGAAATGATATTTAATATCAATGTGTTTCGATCGTTTATGACATGAGGGATTACTAGCTATTCTAATACAGCCCTGTTTATCTTCATAAATTTTTATAGGTTGGTCAAGTTTTATATGAACACTTTTTAAAAGGGATTTTAACCACAAAGCCTCTCTGACAGCTTCAAATAAGGCCATGTATTCTGCTTCTGTTGATGAAGCCGCCACTGAATTTTTGCTTTTTTGTGTTCCAGCAAATGAAGTTTGAACTAAACATTTTAAATAGATAACCAATAAATACATTATCAAAATCTGAATTTTTCTTGAACACTAAATTCATATCTGTAGTACCTTTCAGATAGCTAAGAATTCTTTTTAAACTTTGCCATAGCTCTGCATTATTTTCATTACTTTATCGATTTAAAATATTTACAGCAGAGGTTATGTCTGGACGTGTACATAACATGATGTACATTAGACAACCAATTAAATTTCTACGGGGAGCATCACATTGACTGTCTGAATTCAATAATTCATAATTGCTGTTGCAATCACATCATCTACATATAGTAGTACATATATGTTTTTCTTGATATCGCCTTTATCGAGAATATATATCGACTGGTGAATTTACAAATTTGCCCTCTTTCAGTGCAAGCTCAAATACTTCAAACCAGCATCTAGCTGCTTGCTTGAGCCCGTAAATTGCTTTATTCATTTTCGAAATGATATCTTGCTTGCCTGCCATTTAAACAAGCTTCACATTATTCATCAATGGGCTTTACATTATCTAAAAGGCTTTTATCAATAAACAAATTCTTTCATTGTATTTCTTTCATTTTTCCCTGACTGATATGACCTAACCTCTCATGCCATAATCGATATAAGTTTTTATTTTGTACACTCAAAGTATATGCTGTAAACTTAATAATTGGCATATTGTTCATACCTGAAGTCTGAGCAACAATCGTGCCATTTTTAGTTACTTTAACACCGTTCATGTTAAACTCAACCGTCATTCCTGCTTCTTGCAGCCGCTTGACAGAAATCAAGTTTTCAGACACCTCTCGGCAATAGAGAACATCTTCCAGAGTTTTGTTGTGACCGTTGTGCAGACGCATAATTCCGCGCTTCGTTGCGTACATAAACTCTCCATCCTTGGCAACAGAGATTTTTATGGGAGGCTCCAGCTCCATAGAATCCATGAATAGATTCTCATCGTTGACAAGATGATCACTTGCGCCAGAATCCAGGATATAGTTCTTTTTATCGTTTTCCATAGATAAACGTTTGTTAACACGTTTCATGAATGCGAATCCTGGCTGAGTTACTGCAGTTTGAGCTTGATTGTTGCTTTCTTTATTCTTTTCACTATTCATTCTTTTGAAAACATAGCAATATTTTTTAACGTGGCCGTCTTTGCCACAATGATGACATTTTATAATTATTTTATTTTTTAGTTTAAACTGCTTTCTTGTTAAGTTTTTTTTATTGTATTTATTTGATTTGTTGTGGTAATTATGTTGATAGTTATTACTTTGATTTCGAACTTCTGCTTTCATTATCTTCTTACTTGTATCATTGCTATCGCTGTGTATTTTAATTCCGTGATCAAGTAACCTATTCTTTACAAACGCTAGTGTAAGATTTTCTTCGGATAATGATTCGATAGCTGTGATTACCCCATTATAAGATGATGGCAAAGTCAGCAGCAAATGCGATACTTTGTCAATGTCGTCAATCTTTGCACCCGATGCCAGCAACTCACTCATTAATTCATCAAACACATTAAAAAAATCTCAGTAATGTCATCTCACTCTTAAACTTGAGTGAGAGCAAAAGTTTTCGCACGGACAACTACGGCGCTAGGCTTTTTTGCTCATAGATGGCGTCTAAGTTTTTAAATATTTGACGAGCAGAATTATCGCTTGTTGCGAAATTTAAAAACGAATTACTCAAGTACTCAATCAGAGTACTCTTAGCACACTTTTCTGACTTTTTCCAAATCTCACCAATTTTTCCTCATCAATAACTTTTAAAACATCAAGCTCAGCTAATAGTGCTCTAATTCTAATTTTCCAAACACTATATTTTTCCCCATTTAAAGGCTTGATGTTGCGGCGTGTTTTTTCCATTTTTTTTTCTTCTTCCCCGTTTTTTTTATGTATATAGGTATGTATATGTACGCACATTAGTTTCACTAAAGAAATTAAGTTATTTATTAATCGTAGCCTGGATCCATAACCTGTTGTAAAACGCAGTCTAAATAATAACGCAAGCCGGTTTAGTTTATGTCGTTATATATTATTTATATATTTATTTTAAGTTTATATCTCAATGCACAACCTGCCACTTTGGATTCGCAAACGTAAGAAGAAAAAGTTTTAGAAAAGTGTGACCATATATATAAAATAAAAAAGGTCAAACTTTAATGTTAGTGATGGAACTGTTAGTTTTGCCATTCACAGAGGCTATATTCAACACGCCCCCTCATATATAACGTTTCAAATATTTAAGTTTTACATTGGTAATAATTATCAACTTATACTATTGAGGCAAGTGTGCGTACTGGAGAGGTATACATTAAAACGATCCAGCATTCGCTGGATGGATTGGGGAAACCCAGTAAAAACCCAATCAGATCATTGTCTATAACATAATTAAACATAGTGCTTTACACCTAAAAAATAATTATGTTTCAATTCAATTTTAGCAATTCATTAGCTTAACGTTTAATATTGTTATTTAAAATAACATCAAATAAAATTAATTTCGATTTTCAAATCTTTTTTCATCTTAAGATTAATTAAAAAAATATAAAATAATTTTAGCGTTGGCAGTATTTAGTTTTCCTTCAGTCTCATTTGGTTACGTAACTCCAGGAATCTTGCGGCGGGCAACGGCTAAAATATCAGCAAGCTGATTCTCTGTAGGAATATACTCGATGCATATAACATTATTTTCAATTTGCTCTCTGGCGAAATGATATTTAATATCAATGTGTTTCGATCGTTTATGACATGAGGGATTACTAGCTATTCTCATACAGCCCTGTTTATCTTCATAAATTTTTATAGGTTGGTCAAGTTTTATATGAACACTTTTTAAAAGGGATTTTAACCACAAAGCCTCTCTGACAGCTTCAAATAAGGCCATGTATTCTTCTTCTGTTGATGAAGCCGCCACTGATTTTTTGCTTTTTTGTGTTCCAGCAAATGAAGTTTGAACTAAAGATTTTAAATAGATAACCAATAAATACATTATCAAAATCTGCATTTTCTTGAACACTAACTTCATATCTGTAGTACCTTTAAGATAGCTAAGAATTATTTTTAAACTTTGCCATAGCTCTGCATTATTTTCATTACTTTATCGATTTAAAATATTTACAGCAGAGGTTATGTCTGGACGTGTAAATAACATGATGTACATTAGACAACCAATTAAATTTCTACGTGGAGCATCACATTGACTGTCTGAATTCAATAATTCATAATTTAATAACATAGTGCTAACAGATTTGAAATCATCCATTTTAAATTTACCTAAAACCTTCTTTATATAAGCAGATTGACTAAGATATATCATATCTATGTAGATCTCAATTCTCATTCTGATAAAATATCGTATTTCACCCAAGTCTGTCATTCTAAACTTGTTCATGAGATACTTCTTAAAAGTATTCAATCGACCTACATCTGCGGTTGCAATTATCACATCATCTACATATAGAAGTACATATATGTTTTTCTTGATATCGCCTTTATCGAGAATATATATCGACTGGTGAATTTACAAATTCGCCCTCTTTCAGTGCATGCTCAAATACTTCAAACCAGCATCTAGCTGCTTGCTTGAGCCCGTAAATTGCTTTATTCATTTTACATACACTTTGACTGGTGCATGACACCCCTTGAGGGACTTTCATATATATCTCTTCTCTTAACGTTCCATTAAGGAAAGCTGTTTTTACATCCATGTGATGAATTTTAAAATTATATTGGGTCGATATCGACAAAATGAAACGAAAACTTGAAATTCTAGCAACAGGAGCAAAATTCTCTTCATAATCGAGTTGATATTTTTGACTAAACCCACGGGCAACTAATCTTGCTTTGTATTTTATTGGGTTTCCTAACTCGTTGTACTTTGAAGTAAATACCCATTTACAGTCAACAATGTATTTGTCTTCAGGTCTTTTCACAATTGTCCATGTACTATTTAATTCATGGGAATTTAATTCAGTTCTTTTGGCATCTTCCCATAAAGGTTTATCACTTCTACTTTGTATGTCGTCGAACGAATTTGGAATGTCATTAAAATAGCGTGTGTATTAAATATACAATTATCTATTGAAATTACATCTTCATTATATGATTTACATGGCTTTTTCTTCAATCTTTCGCTTTGTCTCAAAACATATTATTTACCTCAATTTTCTCAGATATGGTTTCACATGGTTCTTTTTGTTCATAGCTACATTCCGTACTTTCATTCTGGAAATTAGTTTGAGCATTTTTCTTATTCTCAATCTGAAACTTTTCTTTATTATTATCCTTACTCTCATTCAGGAGTTCTGATTGATCACAATCCTTACTCTCATTCAGAATTTCTGGTTGATCACGGTCCTTACTCTCATTCAGGATTTTGGATTGAGTGTAATCCTTACTTTCACTCAGGATACCAATATGCTCACTTTCACATTCCTTAGTCTCATTCAGGAATTCATTTTCATTTTTAATAGCTCTAGAACTGATCATATTAGTTTCGTCTATAACCACATCTCGTGCAACAATAAATTTTTCATTTTCTACATCCCATAACTTAAAACCGTTTGGTTCATAGCCCACTAGAATAGTTTTAAATGATTTTTCAGGTATTTAAGATTGGGTTTTCTACTGTGCAACATTTCGTAGGGTGTTGTTGCAGTCTCTCCAAGTGCTTTACTTGGAATCCTATTGATTAAATGGGTTGCAGTCAGTACAGCTTCCCCCCAAAATTCTTTTTCTAATTTTGCACCGTTTACCATGGCACGAGCTTTTTCAGTGATGGTTCTTATCATTCTTTCAGATACACCATTTTGTTGCGGAGTATATTGTACTGTTAAATGATAACTTGTCAATGTAAAGGCTAACAATTTTAAGATTAAAATGTGATTCACATTTTGCAACATAATCTTTAAGCATTGGAAACTAATCTGATTTATATTTCATCAAATAGGTTACACAATAATGTGTGTAATTATCAACAAAAATAGCATAGTAATTTTTTTCATAAATTGAAGTAGGAGTTATTGGGCCACATATATCTGAATGAACTACAAATAAAGGTATTTTTATTTGTATATTTTTATATTTTTCGAAATGATATCTTGCTTGCCTGCCATTTAAACAAGCTTCACATAATTCATCAATGGGCTTTACATTATCTAAAAGGCTTTTATCAATAAACAAATTCTTTCATTGTATTTCTTTCATTTTTCCCTGACTGATATGACCTAACCTCTCATGCCATAATCGATATAAGTTTTTATTTTGTACACTCAAAGTATATGCTGTAAACTTAATAATTGGCATATTGTTCATACCTGAAGTCTGAGCAACAATCATGCCATTTTTAGTTACTTTAACACCGTTCATGTTAAACTCAACCGTCACTCCTGCTTCTTGCAGCCGCTTGACAGAAATCAAGTTTTCAGACACCTCTCGGCAATAGAGAACATCTTCCAGAGTTTTGTTGTGACCGTTGTGCAGACGCATAATTCCGCGCTTCGTTGCGTACATAAACTCTCCATCCTTGGCAACAGAGATTTTTATGGGAGGCTCCAGCTCCATAGAATCCATGAATAGATTCTCATCGTTGACAAGATGATCACTTGCGCCAGAATCCAGGATATAGTTCTTTTTATCGTTTTCCATAGATAAACGTTTGTTAACACGTTTCATGAATGCGAATCCTGGCTGAGTTACTGCAGTTTGAGCTTGATTGTTGCTTTCTTTATTCTTTTCACTATTCATTCTTTTGAAAACATAGCAATATTTTTTAACGTGGCCGTCTTTGCCACAATGATGACATTTTATAATTATTTTATTTTTAGTTTAAACTGCTTTCTTGTTAAGTTTTTTTTATTGTATTTATTGATTTGTTGTGGTAATTATGTTGATAGTTATTACTTTGATTTCGAACTTCTGCTTTCATTATCTTCTTACTTGTATCATTGCTATCGCTGTGTATTTTAATTCCGTGATCAAGTAACCTATTCTTTACAAACGCTAGTGTAAGATTTTCTTCGGATAATGATTTGATAGCTGTGATTACCCCATTATAAGATGATGGCAAAGTCAGCAGCAAATGCGATACTTTGTCAATGTCGTCAATCTTTGCACCCGATGCCAGCAACTCACTCATTAATTCATCAAACACATTAAAAAATCTCAGTAATGTCATCTCACTCTTAAACTTGAGTGAGAGCAAAAGTTTTCGCACGGACAACTGCGGCGCTAGGCTTTTTTGCTCATAGATGGCGTCTAAGTTTTTAAATATTTGATGAGCAGAATTATCGCTTGTTGCGAAATTTAAAAACGAATTACTCAAGTACTCAATCAGAGTACTCTTAGCACACTTTTCTGACTTTTTCCAAATCTCATCAATTTTTCCTCATCAATAACTTTTAAAACATCAAGCTCAGCTAATAGTGCTCTAATTCTAATTTTCCAAACACTATATTTTTCCCCATTTAAAGGCTTGATGTTGCAGCGTGTTTTTTCCATTTTTTTTCTTCTTCCCCGTTTTTTTTATGCATATAGGTATGTATATGTACGCACATTAGTTTCACTAAAGAAATTAAGTTATTTTATTAATCTAAATAAGAACGCAAGCCGGTTTAGTTTATGTCGTTATATATTATTTATATATTTATTTTAAGTTTATATCTCAATGCACAACCTGCCACTTTGGATTCGCAAACGTAAGAAGAAAAAGTTTTAGAAAAGTGTGACCATATATATAAAATAAAAAAGGTCAAACTTTAATGTTAGTGATGGAACTGTTAGTTTTGCCATTCACAGAGGCTATATTCAACACGCCCCCTCATATATAACGTTTCAAATATTTAAGTTTTACATTGGTAATAATTATCAACTTATACTATTGAGGCAAGTGTGCGTACTGGAGAGGTATACATTAAAACGATCCAGCATTCGCTGGATGGATTGGGGAAACCCAGTAAAAACCCAATCAGATCATTGTCTATAACATAATTAAACATAGTGCTTTACACCTAAAAAATAATTATGTTTCAATTCAATTTTAGCAATTCATTAGCTTAACGTTTAATATTGTTATTTAAAATAACATCAAATAAAATTAATTTCGATTTTCAAATCTTTTTTCATCTTAAGATTAATTAAAAAAATATAAAATAATTTTAGCGTTGGCAGTATTTAGTTTTCCTTCAGTCTCATTTGGTTACGTAACTCCAGGAATCTTGCGGCGGGCAACGGCTAAAAATATCAGCAAGCTGATTCTCTGTAGGAATATACTCGATGCATATAACATTATTTTCAATTTGCTCTCTGGCGAAATGATATTTAATATCAATGTGTTTCGATCGTTTATGACATGAGGGATTACTAGCTATTCTCATACAGCCCTGTTTATCTTCATAAATTTTTATAGGTTGGTCAAGTTTTATATGAACACTTTTTAAAAGGGATTTTAACCACAAAGCCTCTCTGACAGCTTCAAATAAGGCCATGTATTCTTCTTCTGTTGATGAAGCCGCCACTGATTTTTTGCTTTTTTGTGTTCCAGCAAATGAAGTTTGAACTAAAGATTTTAAATAGATAACCAATAAATACATTATCAAAATCTGCATTTTTCTTGAACACTAACTTCATATCTGTAGTACCTTTAAGATAGCTAAGAATTCTTTTTAAACTTTGCCATAGCTCTGCATTATTTTCATTACTTTATCGATTTAAATATTTACAGCAGAGGTTATGTCTGGACGTGTAAATAACATGATGTACATTAGACAACCAATTAAATTTCTACGGGGAGCATCACATTGACTGTCTGAATTCAATAATTCATAATTTAATAACATAGTGCTAACAGATTTGAAATCATCCATTTTAAATTTACCTAAAACCTTCTTTATATAAGCAGATTGACTAAGATATATCATATCTATGTAGATCTCAATTCTCATTCTGATAAAATATCGTATTTCACCCAAGTCTGTCATTCTAAACTTGTTCATGAGATACTTCTTAAAAGTATTCAATCGACCTACATCTGCGGTTGCAATTATCACATCATCTACATATAGAAGTACATATATGTTTTTCTTGATATCGCCTTTATCGAGAATATATATCGACTGGTGAATTTACAAATTCGCCCTCTTTCAGTGCATGCTCAAATACTTCAAACCAGCATCTAGCTGCTTGCTTGAGCCCGTAAATTGCTTTATTCATTTTACATACACTTTGACTGGTGCATGACACCCCTTGAGGGACTTTCATATATATCTCTTCTCTTAACGTTCCATTAAGGAAAGCTGTTTTTACATCCATGTGATGAATTTTAAAATTATATTGGGTCGATATCGACAAAATGAAACGAAAACTTGAAATTCTAGCAACAGGAGCAAAATTCTCTTCATAATCGAGTTGATATTTTTGACTAAACCCACGGGCAAATAATCTTGCTTTGTATTTTATTGGGTTTCCTAACTCGTTGTACTTTGAAGTAAATACCCATTTACAGTCTACAATGTATTTGTCTTCAGGTCTTTTCACAATTGTCCATGTACTATTTAATTCATGGGAATTTAATTCAGTTCTTTTGGCATCTTCCCATAAAGGTTTATCACTTCTACTTTGTATGTCGTCGAACGAATTTGGAATGTCACTAAAAATAGCGTGTGTATTAAATATACAATTATCTATTGAAATTACATCTTCATTATATGATTTACATGGCTTTTTCTTCAATCTTTCGCTTTGTCTCAAAACATATTATTTACCTCCAGTCGTTGCCGGACTTACATCAATTTTCTCAGATATGGTTTCACATGGTTCTTTTTGTTCATAGCTACATTCCGTACTTTCATTCTGGAAATTAGTTTGAGCATTTTTCTTATCCTCAATCTGAAACTTTTCTTTATTATTATCCTTACTCTCATTCAGGAGTTCTGATTGATCACAATCCTTACTCTCATTCAGAATTTCTGGTTGATCACGGTCCTTACTCTCATTCAGGATTTTGGATTGAGTGTAATCCTTACTTTCACTCAGGATACCAATATGCTCACTTTCACATTCCTTAGTCTCATTCAGGAATTCATTTTCATTTTTAATAGCTCTAGAACTGATCATATTAGTTTCGTCTATAACCACATCTCGTGCAACAATAAATTTTTCATTTTCTACATCCCATAACTTAAAACCGTTTGGTTCATAGCCCACTAGAATAGTTTTAAATGATTTTTCAGGTATTTAAGATTGGGTTTTCTACTGTGCAACATTTCGTAGGGTGTTGTTGCAGTCTCTCCAAGTGCTTTACTTGGAATCCTATTGATTAAATGGGTTGCAGTCAGTACAGCTTCCCCCCAAAATTCTTTTTCTAATTTTGCACCGTTTACCATGGCACGAGCTTTTTCAGTGATGGTTCTTATCATTCTTTCAGATACACCATTTTGTTGCGGAGTATATTGTACTGTTAAATGATAACTTGTCAATGTAAAGGCTAACAATTTTAAGATTAAAATGTGATTCACATTTTGCAACATAATCTTTAAGCATTGGAAACTAATCTGATTTATATTTCATCAAATAGGTTACACAATAATGTGTGTAATTATCAACAAAAATAGCATAGTAATTTTTTTCATAAATTGAAGTAGGAGTTATTGGGCCACATATATCTGAATGAACTACAAATAAAGGTATTTTTATTTGTATATTTTTATATTCTTCGAAATGATATCTTGCTTGCCTGCCATTTAAACAAGCTTCACATAATTCATCAATGGGCTTTACATTATCTAAAAGGCTTTTATCAATAAACAAATTTTTTCATTGTATTTCTAGCATTTTTCCCTGACTGATATGACCTAACCTCTCATGCCATAATCGATATAAGTTTTTATTTTGTACACTCAAAGTATATGCTGTAAACTTAATAATTGGCATATTGTTCATACCTGAAGTCTGAGCAACAATCATGCCATTTTTAGTTACTTTAACACCGTTCATGTTAAACTCAACCGTCACTCCTGCTTCTTGCAGCCGCTTGACAGAAATCAAGTTTTCAGACACCTCTCGGCAATAGAGAACATCTTCCAGAGTTTTGTTGTGACCGTTGTGCAGACGCATAATTCCGCGCTTCGTTGCGTACATAAACTCTCCATCCTTGGCAACAGAGATTTTTATGGGAGGCTCCAGCTCCATAGAATCCATGAATAGATTCTCATCGTTGACAAGATGATCACTTGCGCCAGAATCCAGGATATAGTTCTTTTTATCGTTTTCCATAGATAAACGTTTGTTAACACGTTTCATGAATGCGAATCCTGGCTGAGTTACTGCAGTTTGAGCTTGATTGTTGCTTTCTTTATTCTTTTCACTATTCATTCTTTTGAAAACATAGCAATATTTTTTAACGTGGCCGTCTTTGCCACAATGATGACATTTTATAATTATTTTATTTTTTAGTTTAAACTGCTTTCTTGTTAAGTTTTTTTTATTGTATTTATTTGATTTGTTGTGGTAATTATGTTGATAGTTATTACTTTGATTTCGAACTTCTGCTTTCATTATCTTCTTACTTGTATCATTGCTATCGCTGTGTATTTTAATTCCGTGATCAAGTAACCTATTCTTTACAAACGCTAGTGTAAGATTTTCTTCGGATAATGATTTGATAGCTGTGATTACCCCATTATAAGATGATGGCAAAGTCAGCAGCAAATGCGATACTTTGTCAATGTCGTCAATCTTTGCACCCGATGCCAGCAACTCACTCATTAATTCATCAAACACATTAAAAAAATCTCAGTAATGTCATCTCACTCTTAAACTTGAGTGAGAGCAAAAGTTTTCGCACGGACAACTGCGGCGCTAGGCTTTTTTGCTCATAGATGGCGTCTAAGTTTTTAAATATTTGATGAGCAGAATTATCGCTTGTTGCGAAATTTAAAAACGAATTACTCAAGTACTCAATCAGAGTACTCTTAGCACACTTTTCTGACTTTTTCCAAATCTCATCAATTTTTCCTCATCAATAACTTTTAAAACATCAAGCTCAGCTAATAGTGCTCTAATTCTAATTTTCCAAACACTATATTTTTCCCCATTTAAAGGCTTGATGTTGCAGCGTGTTTTTTCCATTTTTTTTTCTTCTTCCCCGTTTTTTTTATGCATATAGGTATGTATATGTACGCACATTAGTTTCACTAAAGAAATTAAGTTATTTTATTAATCTAAATAAGAACGCAAGCCGGTTTAGTTTATGTCGTTATTTATTATTTATATATTTATTTAAGTTTATATCTCAATGCATAACCTGCCACTTTGGATTCGCAAACGTAAGAAGAAAAAGTTTTAGAAAAGTGTGACCATATATATAAAATAAAAAAGGTCAAACTTTAATGTTAGTGATGGAACTGTTAGTTTTGCCATTCACAGAGGCTATATTCAACACGCCCCCTCATATATAACGTTTCAAATATTTAAGTTTTACATTGGTAATAATTATCAACTTATACTATTGAGGCAAGTGTGCGTACTGGAGAGGTATACATTAAAACGATCCAGCATTCGCTGGATGGATTGGGGAAACCCAGTAAAAACCCAATCAGATCATTGTCTATAACATAATTAAACATAGTGCTTTACACCTAAAAAATAATTATGTTTCAATTCAATTTTAGCAATTCATTAGCTTAACGTTTAATATTGTTATTTAAAATAACATCAAATAAAATTAATTTCGATTTTCAAATCTTTTTTCATCTTAAGATTAATTAAAAAAAATATAAAATAATTTTAGCGTTGGCAGTATTTAGTTTTCCTTCAGTCTCATTTGGTTACGTAACTCCAGGAATCTTGCGGCGGGCAACGGCTAAAAATATCAGCAAGCTGATTCTCTGTAGGAATATACTCGATGCATATAACATTATTTTCAATTTGCTCTCTGGCGAAATGATATTTAATATCAATGTGTTTCGATCGTTTATGACATGAGGGATTACTAGCTATTCTCATACAGCCCTGTTTATCTTCATAAATTTTTATAGGTTGGTCAAGTTTTATATGAACACTTTTTAAAAGGGATTTTAACCACAAAGCCTCTCTGACAGCTTCAAATAAGGCCATGTATTCTTCTTCTGTTGATGAAGCCGCCACTGATTTTTTGCTTTTTTGTGTTCCAGCAAATGAAGTTTGAACTAAAGATTTTAAATAGATAACCAATAAATACATTATCAAAATAGCTAAGAATTCTTTTTAAACTTTGCCATAGCTCTGCATTATTTTCATTACTTTATCGATTTAAAATATTTACAGCAGAGGTTATGTCTGGACGTGTAAATAACATGATGTACATTAGACAACCAATTAAATTTCTACGGGGAGCATCACATTGACTGTCTGAATTCAATAATTCATAATTTAATAACATAGTGCTAACAGATTTGAAATCATCCATTTTAAATTTACCTAAAACCTTCTTTATATAAGCAGATTGACTAAGATATATCATATCTATGTAGATCTCAATTCTCATTCTGATAAAATATCGTATTTCACCCAAGTCTGTCATTCTAAACTTGTTCATGAGATACTTCTTAAAAGTATTCAATCGACCTACATCTGCGGTTGCAATTATCACATCATCTACATATAGAAGTACATATATGTTTTTCTTGATATCGCCTTTATCGAGAATATATATCGACTGGTGAATTTACAAATTCGCCCTCTTTCAGTGCATGCTCAAATACTTCAAACCAGCATCTAGCTGCTTGCTTGAGCCCGTAAATTGCTTTATTCATTTTACATACACTTTGACTGGTGCATGACACCCCTTGAGGGACTTTCATATATATCTCTTCTCTTAACGTTCCATTAAGGAAAGCTGTTTTTACATCCATGTGATGAATTTTAAAATTATATTGGGTCGATATCGACAAAATGAAACGAAAACTTGAAATTCTAGCAACAGGAGCAAAATTCTCTTCATAATCGAGTTGATATTTTTGACTAAACCCACGGGCAAATAATCTTGCTTTGTATTTTATTGGGTTTCCTAACTCGTTGTACTTTGAAGTAAATACCCATTTACAGTCTACAATGTATTTGTCTTCAGGTCTTTTCACAATTGTCCATGTACTATTTAATTCATGGGAATTTAATTCAGTTCTTTTGGCATCTTCCCATAAAGGTTTATCACTTCTACTTTGTATGTCGTCGAACGAATTTGGAATGTCACTAAAAATAGCGTGTGTATTAAATATACAATTATCTATTGAAATTACATCTTCATTATATGATTTACATGGCTTTTTCTTCAATCTTTCGCTTTGTCTCAAAACATATTATTTACCTCCAGTCGTTGCCGGACTTACATCAATTTTCTCAGATATGGTTTCACATGGTTCTTTTTGTTCATAGCTACATTCCGTACTTTCATTCTGGAAATTAGTTTGAGCATTTTTCTTATCCTCAATCTGAAACTTTTCTTTATTATTATCCTAACTCTCATTCAGGAGTTCTGATTGATCACAATCCTTACTCTCATTCAGAATTTCTGGTTGATCACGGTCCTTACTCTCATTCAGGATTTTGGATTGAGTGTAATCCTTACTTTCACTCAGGATACCAATATGCTCACTTTCACATTCCTTAGTCTCATTCAGGAATTCATTTTCATTTTTAATAGCTCTAGAACTGATCATATTAGTTTCGTCTATAACCACATCTCGTGCAACAATAAATTTTTCATTTTCTACATCCCATAACTTAAAACCGTTTGGTTCATAGCCCACTAGAATAGTTTTAAATGATTTTTCAGGTATTTAAGATTGGGTTTTCTACTGTGCAACATTTCGTAGGGTGTTGTTGCAGTCTCTCCAAGTGCTTTACTTGGAATCCTATTGATTAAATGGGTTGCAGTCAGTACAGCTTCCCCCCAAAATTCTTTTTCTAATTTTGCACCGTTTACCATGGCACGAGCTTTTTCAGTGATGGTTCTTATCATTCTTTCAGATACACCATTTTGTTGCGGAGTATATTGTACTGTTAAATGATAACTTGTCAATATAAAGGCTAACAATTTTAAGATTAAAATGTGATTCACATTTTGCAACATAATCTTTAAACATTGGAAACTAATCTGATTTATATTTCATCAAATAGGTTACACAATAATGTGTGTAATTATCAACAAAAATAGCATAGTAATTTTTTTCATAAATTGAAGTAGGAGTTATTGGGCCACATATATCTGAATGAACTACAAATAAAGGTATTTTTATTTGTATATTTTTATTATCTATCTAAAAGGCTTTTATCAATAAACAAATTCTTTCATTGTATTTCATGCATTTTTCCCTGACTGATATGACCTAACCTCTCATGCCATAATCGATATAAGTTTTTATTTTGTACACTCAAAGTATATGCTGTAAACTCAATAATTGGCATATTGTTCATACCTGAAGTCTGAGCAACAATCATGCCATTTTTAGTTACTTTAACACCGTTCATGTTAAACTCAACCGTCATTCCTGCTTCTTGCAGCCGCTTGACAGAAATCAAGTTTTCAGACACCTCTCGGCAATAGAGAACATCTTCCAGAGTTTTGTTTTGACCGTTGTGCAGACGCATAATTCCGCGCTTCGTTGCGTACATAAACTCTCCACCCTTGGCAACAGAGATTTTTATGGGAGGCTCCAGCTCCATAGAATCCATGAATAGATTCTCATCGTTGACAAGATGATCACTTGCGCCAGAATCCAGGATAAAGTTCTTTTTATCGTTTTCCATAGATAAACGTTTGTTAACACGTTTCATGAATGCGAATCCTGGCTGAGTTACTGCAGTTTGAGCTTGATTGTTGCTTTCTTTATTCTTTCATTATTCATTCTTTTGAAAACATAGCAATATTTTTTAACGTGGCCGTCTTTGCCACAATGATGACATTTTATAATTATTTTATTTTTTAGTTTAAACTGCTTTCTTGTTAAGTTATTTTTATTGTATTTATTTGATTTGTTGTGGTAATTATGTTGATAGTTATTACTTTGATTTCGAACTTCTGCTTTCATTATCTTCTTACTTGTATCATTGCTATCGCTGCGTATTTTAATTTCGTGATCAAGTAACCTATTCTTTACAAACGCTAGTGTAAGATTTTCTTAGGATAATGATTCGATAGCTGTGATTACCCCATTATAAGATTATGGCAAAGTCAGCAGCAAATGCGATACTTTGTCAATGACGTCAATCTTTGCACCCGATGCCAGCAACTCACTCATTAATTCATCAAACACATAATAAAACAAGTAAGAAGGCTCTTGTCGGGAGAGCCCGACTAGAAGATACCCTGAACCCAGTTGCAATAAATAAATTAAATTTATGTAAGACTTTGGTATACTGAATTAACTTCAATCGATTAAATTCGATATCTCCGGTGTTTCTTAAGGGATTTGGACGAAATTTTCAGAAAAGTTCTATTATTACCCATTACTTCAACCCTCATTTTACATTTTCCAAATTCGATATTTTATTGTTATCGATATTATGTGTATATCGGAAACCAGAATAGTTATCGATAATTTGAAGCAAAATTGTTCTGCTTATGGTATAGGAGAACTGAAATACAAAATTTGAAGTCTCTAGCTCTTGTAGTCTCTGCGATCCACGCGTTCATACAGACGGACAGACGGACGGACAGACGGACATGGCTATATCGTCTCGGCTGTTGATGCTGATCAAGAATATATATACTTTATGGGGTCGCAGATGCTTCCTTCTGCCTGTTACATACTTTTGCACAAAACCATTATACCCTTATTAACCCATATTATGGGTTAAGGGTATAAAAACTCAGTAATGTCATCTCACTCTTAAACTTGAGTGAGAGCATAAGTTTTCGCACGGACAACTGCGGCGCTAGGCTTTTTTGCTCACAGATGGCGTCTTAGTTTTTAAATATTTGATGAGCAGAATTATCGCTTGTTGCGAAATTTAAAAACGAATTACTCAAGTACTCAATCAGAGTACTCTTAGCACACCTTTCTGACTTTTTCCAAATCTCATCAATTTTTCCTCATCAATAACTTTTAAACATCAAGCTCAGCTAATAGTGCTCTAATTCTAATTTTCCAAACACTATATTTTTCCCCATTTAAAGGCTTGATGTTGCGGCGTGTTTTTTTCCATTTTTTTTCTTCTTCCCCTTTTTTTTATGTATATAGGTATGTATATGTACGCACATTAGTTCCACTAAAGAAATTAAGTTATTTCATTAATCGTAGCCTGGATCCATAACCTGTTGTAAAACGCAGTTTAAATAAAAACGCAAGCCGGTTTAGTTTATGTCGTTATATATTATTTATATAAGTTTATAACTCAATGCATAACCTGCCACTTTGGATTCGCAAACGTAAGAAGAAAAAGTTTTAGAAAAGTGTGACCGTATATATAAAATAAAAAAGGTCAAACTTTAATGTTAGTGATGGAACTGTTAGTTTCGCCATTCACAGAGGCTATATTGATTATTTTTGTTATCGATCCCATGTGTTCATCGAAAACCAGAATAGTTTCCGATAGTTTGATGCAAACTTGTTCTGCTCATACAGACGGACAGACGGATATGGCTATATCGTCTGGGATGTTGAGGCTGATCAAGAATATAAAAACATTATGGGATCTAAGATGCTTCCTTCTGCCTGTTTTATAATTTTGCACAAAACCATTATACCCTTTTTTTTTACCAACTTTATTGGTTAAGGGTATAAAAAGGACGAAATTCACACTCTAACAGGCTACCTAACGGGTCACTGCAACCTAAGGTGTCACCTTAAAAACGTTCAGATATCATGTGCTTGCTTAGAAACGTCTTTTCTCAGACTCACAGGGATCAATAAAATGTTCGTTTCGAATGTACAAAAACTGGGCAACCACTTTAAAATCCGGAAATCGGTCTTTGTTTTGCTTGAACTTATAATTTAGAACATTGTCTTCAAGAAATGCTTGCGATTCTATATCTATTACGGGTTTCATATGAAGTTCTGCTATCTCATTTTTTCTAAGCCTAGAAAGCGCACACGTTACGCTCTTAAACATTACGATGAGCTTTACTGAACTTATATTGTTGTTAACGGATAATCCAACGGGCTAAACGACCAGAAATGTTTTTTTGGCGCATCAGCCATACTACTTCGAACTCTTGCGGCTCTAAAAAAGTAAGAAGGCTCTAATCAGGAGAGCCCGACTAGAAGATACCCTGAACCCAGTTGCAAAATAAATTAAATTTATAATTGACTTTGGTACACTGACTTAACTTTAATCGATATCTCCGGTGTTTCATGTGATTTGGACGAAATTTTCAGAAAAGTTTTATTGTTACCCATTACTTACACTCAATTTTATATTTTCCAAATTCGATATTTTTTGTAATCTATCCCTTGTGTACATCGGTAACCAGAATAGCTATCGATAATTTGAAGCAAGCTTGTTCTGCTCATGGTATAGGAGAACTTATATCCCAAATCTGAAGTCTCTAGCTCTTGTAGTCTCTGCGATCCACGCGTTTATACAGACGGACGGACAGACGGTCATGGCTATATCGTCTCGGATGTTGATGCTGATCAAGAATATATACACTTTATGGAGTCGGAAATGCTTCCTAATTTCTGTTACATAATTTTGCACAAAACCATTATACTCTTTTACCTATTTAATGTGTGATTTCAATAGGTACCAAATTTGGGGATTCTAGCTCAAAATTGTAATAGGTGTGGATAGGGAGGCTTGGGATGAAGTGGTGGGCGTGGCATTCAAATTTTTGGTGCAGATCTATGTGTGATGTCAATTGCTGTATGCATGCCAAATTTGGACACTCTAGCTCAAAGTTTGCAAAAAGTGTGGAAAGGGGGGCTGGGAGCCACGCCCACCCCTTCTACCCCCTTCCCACACCTTTTATAAACTTTGACCTAGAGACACAAAATTTTGTAAGAAGGTAGCACTTGACATTCCACATAGATCTGCAGCAAACATCTGGATGCCACGCCCACCCATACCACTCCCAGCCCTCCTTTCCCCACCTTTTACAAACTTTGCGCTAGAGTCACCAAATTTGGTATGAAGGTAGCTATTGGCTTAAACAAAGATCTGCATCAAAAATTTTGATTCCACTTCAGCCCATACCGCCCCCAGCCCCCCTTGCCGCACATTTCACAAGTTTTGAGCGAGAAACACAAAATTTTTTATGAATGCAACAATTGTTATTCTACATAGATATGCAACACAAATTTGGATGCCACGCCCACCCATACCGCCCCCAGCCCTCTTCCCCACTTTTACAAACTTTGAGTTAGATTAACAAAATTTGGTATGAAGATAGCAAATTCCATTTCACAAAGATCAGCATCAAAAATTTGGGTGCCATACCCACCCAATCCACTCACAGCCCCCCTTTTCCCACATTCCACAAACGGCGAGCTAGAGTCACCAAATTTGCAAGGAAGATAGCTGGTGGCATCCCCATCTGCAGCGTACACCCCTGCCGCGTCCGTACCCCTTTGCAATCATGCCCCTTTTCACCGGTTTTAATGCTGGTATCGAGCATGCTGCAGTCGGCTGCGTCCGACTGCAACGTTTCCACTTGTTTTTTTTGTTGAGCTATTGCCAATTTTACAAGAACACTAGAGAAAGCTAAAGCTTTGCATGCAACTATTTTCACACTATTTAAGGAACTTATTTGATGCGATTTTACTCATACTGCAACTTTGCAGGTATGTTAACAATTTCTACGATTTTTTAAACTTATTTAAGAATATTAATTCAACCTAAAAAATATACGGGACAATTTGGCGGACGATTGAGACGGTGTTTGGACAGCGGTCTAAGACAACTAACTGCAAAAGCATAGATAAGCTTTCGCGTATATGTTCATCTGCGACCGAGGTCCAAGAGGGCAGTACCAACAGTTTCCGAAACTCTCTGTTTCATGGCGTTTTATTTAAGTTGTTCGTATTCATATTTCGAGGCTGGATAATTTAGTATTATTAATAATAAGTATCAACAAATATTGTTATGGCACACACCAAGAAAGGGCGGCCGTATACAAGGCGAATTCTGTTGGTGTGGGCTTCAGAGTTGCTGGAACAAACGTCAAGCAATAATTTTAAGTCAAAATACAAATAAGGAGCGACTTTGAAACAAAAAAAATATATAATCATTGGAGGGCATACCTTATATTGTGTACTGCACAAAAAGTTAATGGCAAGCTTTTTACCTGATCGGTAAAAGTAGATGTCTCTAGATTAGACAGCTGGGTGGGCGTAGCACATACGTTGAATGTTTGTTAAATATTTTAGGGCATATATAAATGCACCCGACGCGATCTGCGTTTAAGCTATTATATGCACAATCAGCTATAAAAATCACTTTACCACAACTTTATAGCCTATTAAAGTCTCAAGTCTCGCGCTAACAGACGAGGAGATTATACTTTATTAATTAACCAACAAGCAAAGACGCAAAACGGAAGCAGCGTGGCACTAATATAGGCAAACACTTCAGGAGGAAAAGCTTGAACGCTGAGGTGGGTTGCGTTACAGAATTTTTTTGAGTGCGGATCAAAGAATGTTGCACTCGCAGCCTATCATGGATAAAGGCTTATGCAGATTTTGAGCTTTTAACTGTCTGCAGCAGGCTGCGCTTATCGTGACAGTTGTGAGCAATGCCAGCAACATTGTTGCGAACGAAGCTTCGCATGGAGAAAAGTTAAATTTACCAAGGTTCTTAGCTTCGTTAAGACAGGTATTTATATTTTATCTTTCACGAGTTTTGTTACTTGTTTAGTTTTTCAGCTTTCTGTGAATGAAAGGTTCTAAAGCTTTTAATATAACTTGGTTCTTCAACTTTCAATACGTGCGTAAAAATTAATAGTTGTTCTGTTTCCAATGCAGAAATATCAGTGTACTTTAAGTGTATTTCTGTCATTTTTTTCATATATACATACTGGTGGAAAGACTTTTTTTAATTTAGTGATAATAAATTCGGCTTCTTTAGAGTCGTGTGTGTCTGCAATTTTATAATGGGACAATGGTTCAAAATTAATGTATTTTATATTTAAAAGTTTATTGCTGTTGGTTGTGCTTAATATTCGAACGCATGCGGTTTTTGATCTTGAAATTGAATTACCAACAAATATACCATCTCTTATATCCTAATTGGAATTAAAATTTGGTTTTATTTAGTATTAACTTTAATTTTTCTGATTACTTCGCAACGTGATGGTATTTTTATCTCGTTGTTTTTGATACTATGGCAAATTAGTATATGTATCGAGCGTGTAATAATGTTGGGTCTAAGAATGAAGCAGTCACTTACAGTAGTGAAATCTAATTGGGATATGAATTTTTTTATTAGCTCTATTCCAATTATTCCGTCTCCTGCGATCGGAAAATCTTTTTGTACTATTTATTTATTTATTTATAGTCACCTAAGAGCAGCTGACTTTAAAATGAAATCAAATGTAATACAAATTAAAAATAGTTAAAATAATGAAATTACTTATAGTTCATATTGTTATATAAAAGTCAGAAAATAACTTTAGGCAAAAATTTTAAAGTTAAAGTTAAGGCTTTTGAAAAATCAACATTAAAATAAGTGATCCAACATTTGTTGCGTGGATTTGGAAAAACCCAGAAAAACCCA
The DNA here is from genome assembly GCA_030179655.1 of Scaptomyza flava. Classification (NCBI taxonomy): domain Eukaryota; kingdom Metazoa; phylum Arthropoda; class Insecta; order Diptera; family Drosophilidae; genus Scaptomyza; species Scaptomyza flava. Next base: position 135,587 of record JARNME010000005.1, read on the forward strand.
ATCAGACCAGGAATATATTAGATATTAGTGGATACGATTAGAAGCTCTAAGTATTAGTGAAGCTCTAAGTAAGACACTAAATTTAATTTGACTAAAAAGAACTGATGAGTCGATTCCACCAATAAGTAGCTTAGTAATAAATATAAGGGAGGGAAGATTTATTTAAAGGAGTCTACTTGAATATAGGGCTAAGTCAAATCCAGGAACCCAGTTAAAACTTCTAAGGGCAAATAGGAGAAATTTCTTCTGGACAGATTCAATTCTATCCTGGTGAATCGAGTATTGTGGGGACCACACATAAGATCCATACTCCAGGATAAGACAAACTAGGGATGTATAAAGCGTTTTAGTGGTGTAGGGATCATTAAACTCTTTCGACCACCGCTTGATGAAGCCAAGGAAATTAATGGCCTTATTGACCATATACGAAATATGAGCGTCAAACTTTAATTTAGGATCAAGAATAATGGCTAAATCTTTAATTTCAAACACGAGGTCAAGTGGTGAAGCATCAAGCAAGTAGTGAGCAGTGTGAGGGGTACTACTACAAAGAGACATGACTTTACATTTAGAACAATTTAAATTGAGTAAGTTAAAACGACATCAGACCAACAATGCAGCCAAATCCGACTGTAGTAAATTACACAGGGAAGCATCATTATTGGTGAAACATAGCTTCACATCATCAGCAAACATATATTCAAAGAGTCAGTAATAACAGCTGGGAAATCGTTTATAAACAAATTAAATTGCAAAGATCCAAGGTGACTATCCTGGGGTACACCAGAGGTAACAAAAGTAGGTTCAGATACAGACGGTATAAAAACTTATTTTTGTGTTCGGTTACACATGTACTCCCAAAGCCACAATAAAAGCTTAGATGGAATTCCAATAATATTCAGTTTTTGAAGCAACAAAGAATGACTAACAGAATCAAATGCCTTACTAAAATCGGTGTAAACAACTTCAGTTTGCATTTTTTCCTGAAACCCTTTGAATTCAAGAAGGTTAGTGGTAGTCGATCTACGCCTAAGAAAACCGTGTTGATAAGGCGATTTAACTGAACTACATCCGTGTTGCAGTTGAAAACATATAAATTTTTCAAAGACTTTTGGTATGGCAGAATACTTGGATATACCCCTATAATTTTTAACGTTTGACTTTGAAGAATCTTTATGGAGTGAAGTTATAAGGGTTCTTTCCATATATCAGAAACACTGTTGAGTCCATGGTTAAATTATTTATTTAAGGCCTCACAAAGAGAATCCGCGCAGTGTCTAAGAATTCAACCTGGCATTCCATCAGGACCAGGCAAGAAGCCTGGTTTGATAGAGTTAAATTCACTCACTTTACTCGCGTAGACTCTGTAATAGAGATGGGCATGGACCTAATTTTTCGCGCCCGACCCGACCCAGCCCATGGGCCACAGCGCCAATTTTTACCCGCACTTTATTTCTTATTTATTTTAAATACATTTCAAAATCAAAGGAATTTTAGTCAAGTTTTAGTTTTTTTGTTGATGCGTGTCAAAAAACTCTTGACTCGTGTTTGGCGAAGAGTTTTCAATTTGCGAGTCATTAAGATTGTCTTTAAACATTTCGCAATATTCAATCATCATACATTTCACTGTTTTTAAAACATTATCTTTTCGTTCTTATGATAAAAAACTTAACTCTTTAAACGGAGGGTTTGTACACAAAGTAACAAAAAAATAAAACTTTTAAGTATGTACCAGAATGTTTACCAATATAATTATTTACTTTATTTCGGGTAAAGCGGGTTGAACGGACTAACCCACACTCGGCCGCACCCAACCCGAAATATGATTTTTACCCACGGGTACCCTATAAAAGCCCGGCTCGTGCCCACCTCTACTCTGTAACAACTGGGACATATATGCAATTTGACGATTGAACTTGAAATGGATAGGAATTACTACTACTTTATAAATTCTATGAGTATACTGATTTAAAATTTTCAGCAAATTGATCAGCCTTTGCCTGATCAGAACTTTCTTATGTATCATCTAAGTATATTGACGATGGCAAGCAAGAAGACTTACGTTTAGAGTTAAAAAATTTATAAACTGTTTAGGGTCGCGTGAAAAGTTAAGTCTATAACAATTAAGATAATTATTATAACAAAATGTGTTAACAGAAAGAAAACTAGATTTTGCTACTAAATACAAAGATAAATCTGAAGTTGTTTCCGATTTTTTTAAATCTATGTTTATATATATAATTAAGTCAGTTTTTCCTTTCAGACGCTATAACGCACGATCAGATTTTCACGGTTTTGTATTCGTTGGAAAGGTGTCGGGCTCCTTGAGGTATGCACTCTATATATTCTTATCTTATTGTGAGTTGAATTATTTTTAAATATGGCAGCAGGCAATTCAAACAAGTGGAAACGTTGCAGTATTAAAACCGCTTAAAAAGAGGCCTGATTGCAAAGGGGTACCGATGGGCAGGGGTTTACGCTGCCTTAAAGATTCTCCGATGCAGATGGGGATGCCACCAGCTATCTTCCTTCCACATTTGGTGACTCTAGCTCGAAGATTGTAAAAGGTTGGGTAAAAAGGGGCTTGGGGCGGTATGGGTGGTTGTACATCCAAAGTTTTGATGCATATTGTGTGGAATGTTAATTGCTATCTTCATACCAAATTTGGTGACTCTAGCTCGAAAATTGTAAAAAATGTGGAAAGGGGGCTGGGGGCAGTATAGCTGGCGTGGTATACAAATTTTTTATGCAGATCTTTGCATAAGTCAATTGCTACCTAAATACAAAATTTGGTGACTCTAGCTAAATGTTTGTAAAATGTGGGGAAAGGGGGGCGAAATGGGTAGGCGTGGCTCCAAAACTTTGATAAAGATTTTTGGGGGTCGTTGCCAGATATCTTCCTACCAAATTTGGTGGCTCTAGATCCACAACTCTGGAAGATACACGCTTTCCCGTTTTTCACGAAGCTTCGGGGTGGTTGTGGGCGGCTAGGGCAGTATTGGTGGGCGTGGCATCCAAACTTTTGATGCAGTTTTTAGGGGGTCATCATCACCTACCTTTTAATTTACTATTCATAGATAAAGAGAATTGGAAAGTTTCAAGTCTCTTGCTTGAAGGGTGTGGAAAAAGTTGCGTTCATACAGACGGACAGACACCATGACGGACATTGCACAAACTCAATATACTCTTTACCTTCGGTATCGAGTTTAAGAATATACTTGCTACGAAAAGTGAAGATAGAAATTATCACATTCAGTCTCTAGCCAGTTAAAGGTCCGTTTCCAGTACAATAAAAATTGCTGGCAGGAATTTGTGATATATTTTGGAAGCGTGGGCACAAGATTTTATAAAGGCTTCGGCACTGCGAAGACGTGGAGCAAGCCATGATTCGAGGTCCTTGGCAGTAAGTTTAAAATGCTATGGGTAGACTTCCCAGAAATAAAAAATCAAAATAGAGACAAAGAAGGAAGACACACGGGTTGGGATGTCAACCCTAACAACGGTGGAAAAGAGTGCTCTTCGTACTGACTGGATCAGGCCAGGACGGTTGTAAAGCTACTGCCAAAACAATACCTAAAATGTGGCGCGATTCCGCAGTCCATGGAGACTCGGTTTTCGAATCACATGGAGGGTCTCATACGTCAGAATCTGAGGTCGTTCATGTCCCCCAGATCAGGCGAGTACCTGCACCCCCAGTAGGGTCGGGCTCAAACGGTCAAAAGAGGGCATCTAGGCCAAAGCCCAATACAAGACTGCCTTTAAAATCCAGGCTCCGCTCGCTAATTGGAAGCGAGACCTCACGGAAGATGAGGTCCGTCAGCAGAAAGGGGCCGACGAAAGGATAAAAGAGGGTAGAGCACACTTTGAAAAGAAGACACACATGGCGTCGAAAGACGTCAGTTTTGCAAACAAGGTGGAGGAGCAATAGGCCGTCAAACGCCAGAGGTGCCAGCTAGCAAGAGGCCCTGCAAAAGCCAATGTCGCGGGCAAAGCCAACGGCCAGCGATGTAGCAAGGCGGCACCTAGTCGTCGCGCTCATCGACCGGAGCGACCCAAATGGCAAAATAAAGCCCGAGGAGTGGAAGAAGGTGGAGGTGCTGCTGTTTGGTGCACTTCTCAGTCGAATGGGCGAACCGAGCTCGTTTCCCATCTTATTTGATAGAGCGGGCTGGCTTGAGGGTGTAAAAATACTCGGCTGCAATGATGACCACACTCTGAAGTGGGTCACCGGTGTCGTGGCTGCCATGGATGCTCCGTGGGAGGGATCCAAGCTGAAGGTAGTAGACAGAACTTGTATTCCGTCCGTGCCGAAGGCAAAAGTACGCGGGTCGTACCAGCAGACCAAGTGCTGCAGCTACTCAAGTGGCAAAATCCGGACGTGCCAACCGTTGATTGGAAGGTGATACACACTGCGAAGCCCGATAATAAGGGTCAGCAAATGGTCATCCAAATCAACAAGGAAGACGACGATTTGCTGTACGGGAGATTCGGCAAGATGGCGTGGGGCGTGGGTAGTGTCTACCTACGACTCAAGAAGCGCCACCCGAACGATACAAACACAAACACGCTGGAGGTTTGTGAAGTAGATAGAGCCACAGAAAGCCTAGAACTAGAAGAGGACGAGGATGCGGACATTACCTTTGTGGAAGTCCTATCCGCGGAGGATGACACTGCCAACCATGGAGCTGAAGGTCATCCAAATCAACTTACATAAAAGCAATTCGGCTTCGGCGGAGCTACAGATAATCTTGCAGGCAGCGCACGCTGATGTCGCCTTAGTCAAGGAGCCTTGTAACAAGGTTTCTGGACTGAAGCATTCAAACTACGACCATTTCTTCCAGACAACAGTGAGTACAGCAAGGACTGTGATCCTATTAAGGAAAGGTTTTTATGCTTACTTATTGTCCATTACAGTACGGACGACATCACGATGACAGCGCTAGAAGGCAGCAGAGACGAGCCAATATTGATGGCATCCTGCTACATGGTGCATGACTCGAAGGCACCCACTCAAGAGCTAACTCGACTGGTGACGGAGGCCGAGTCAAAAGGACAGGACCCCATCATCGGAGCAGACGCCAACGCACATCACACAGTATGGGGAAGCGGGACATAAACGAAAGAGGTGAGTCACTGCTTGATTTCATACTTCAAACAAATCTTAAGATAGCAAACGAGGGGAAGAACCAACATATGTTGGTCCTACCTCTTCAAACGTCTTTGATATCAAACTCGCATCGGTAATGAATACCATGGTAAAAGAATGGAGAGTCTTTGGGAGACATTCCTTCTCGGACCACAGGTACATACAATTCCGCGTTAACTTTGAACGAATAGTTAAGAATAAGACGTACAGAAACCCGCGGAACACAGCCTGGGAGCAGTTCGGTAAAGAGGTTGAAAGAAACCTACCACGACTACCAAAGTTAGCCTCACTAGACAAATTAGAGAAGTCCCTGGAGACCCTCAGTACAAATCTGGTGGCAGCCTATCATAAAACTTGTTGACCGTCGCAAGAGAAGAAGAGACACAAGCCCCCATGGTGGACTCCAGAACTCAAAGGACAAAGAAAAGACGTACTAGAACTCTTCAAACTCGCAAAACAAGCGGAAGAAGAGCCAGTATGGATAGAATACAGAATAGGCTGCGAGACTTTAAGAAAAAAGTACGAGTAGCTAAAAGACACGCATGGCAAACCTTCTGTTCAGGCATTGAGAAGACAGCTGACACTGCAGGTAAAGAAAGCTGCTGTAGCAACGCGTACCGAGACAGGTAGTTTTATATATGAGCTTGTCTTCGCATTTTTCAACTTGGATAGTTCCCTCGTAAACCAAGGTGGTTTATTATCACCCATAAAATATGCCGATGTCATTTTCTATATCACAACAAGAATAAAGGCGAGAACCATTAGTATATTGAAGAAGATAATTTATTTTTGTAAAAAAAGTTTTACGAAAGCAACGTGTTTTTTAAATATTATTATATACTGAACTAGGGTTAAGAATTTCGATGGATAGTTCTAAGGTTGGATGTGAAAGTTATGTGGTATAATGAAGTTACTAGTTCGCATTTCGAGGAATGCTAAACCTAATGAGCTTAATGATCCTTTACCAATTTCTGTAATTTGGGTTATGTTATCATAGTCAATGTAAAAAATTGATCACAATATTCTTTAATGACTGAAATGTCACCTGTATCAATTAAAAATGTTAACTTCCTACCTGTATATTCCTTTTGTATTTTGATCAATATACGTAAATTAAGATTTATAGTGTGAATTGTTGTTTTTATTTGGTCACAGTACTTAAGGGGCTTGTTGGTTTTCCGACGCGCTTTGTGCTTGCCGTACATGAGCATTTTGTCTATAACCGTAATTATATAGGTGGTTATAATAGTTGTTATCTCCGTGTTGACTGTTGTTTCCTCTATAACTTCCAAGTACTTTTCCATATTATTGTTTTTATTTTGGCCATTATTGAGGTAATAATTGTTGCTACTATTATTACCTCTTCCGTTGCCTCTACTGCGGTAATTTACTCCATTGAAATTTCCACGTTGGGCGTGACCTCTCTGCGTGTAAAGAATGGAGTTTGCATTGCCTGTCATTTCAGTACTACAATTTATGTACTTACTAACGGCGTCATTCATAGCTGTGAATGTACCTGCTTCCATTATAGTCTTTAGCTTGCCATAGTCACAATTTGTGAGTTTCCTTGGTGCTGAATTTATCAACATGCTCTGATGGTAATCCATCCTCGATATACGAAGATTTAAGCAATATTCGTAGATTATCGATGTTATTAGTGAATTTTGTGTCTGTTTTGCCATTTTGATAGACATTTGCCATTTTTGCTTAGGTAACGTCGGATGTTTCACCGACAACTGCATCTTGAATTTTGTTCTGGCTGCACTAATGGTGGTCTCATTCTGGACTTTGTAAAGGGTTTAGCCAATTATTTTGGATTTAATTACTTTTATTCATATAGGTTCATATGATCCCCATGTCATATCCATCATTTTATTGCCTTTATGAATCTTTGTAGGTGGATTTTTCTTCCATCAAATTCTGGCTTTGCACTTGAGATTTCTCTTATATACGCCCTTTGAGCGGCTGCTTGGTCGGTCATGATGCTGTTTTGTTTGTATTAGGGGTATCAGAATCTATTGAATCTCAGTCTGAAAGTTCAGATTTCTTTAAAACAGCAGGAATTGTAAGGTTAGTTATATCTTCATCCTCTATGTTTATAAGTCCTCTCTTTTGTGTTTTAATGATTGTAATCCCGTTAATATCCCTGTTTAGTTTTTTCAATGAGGTAACTTATTTTGGTTGAATTTTCGTAATAGTTTTTTTGTATTAAAAAGTTATTGTGGAATTTTTGTATTTATTTTATATTTACAGTTAGATAATAATAGTAAAAATTGGTTGGTGTGTCCAGTGTTCCTGTTTTAAATATTGGCCAGCCGTTGTTTGCTGTAATGGGTCTTATTTCGATACCATGTCCGTTAATTGTCACCGTTAGCAATGTTGTATTATTAGAATTCTCTTCATTAGCTGGTTCTCTGTAATGAATGTATTAACTCATATTAGTTATCTTTTTCTGATGGTGACTTTTCTACCCCTATTGGTTTCTTCAAAGTGTTTCTCGTCTAGTTGTCTAAGCTGACCTGTCTTTTTGAATAGATTGGTTATTTTCGATTTAACTTATGGTGAAGATCTATACTTTGTATCTATTTAAAATTCTTCTCTTGATTCATTTAATTTTTCAATTTGTTTATTTTTCTAATCTTGTGTGTCATACTTTGGTGTCCCTGCCTACATAAATATATCTGCAGGTGTTCTGTTTGTTGTATTGTGTTTAGTTTTGTGATTATAAGTGTATAATATAATTTTAATCTGGTTTGTTTGTTTTCTATGTTAGAGTCGCTGCTTATAATTCGTAGTATTTGTTGATTGTGTAAGGACGTTTTCTATGCCGAGGTCGGCGTCTCAATCGCATCCGGGGTGTTTTACAGATTATTTGTAATAATGCTGGGACCCTGGAGTGACCCGCACCAAGGTCAAACAACAATGCGTAAACATAAAGGGGGTTTGAGGGGTAGTATGGTCGCTTAGATCGACATCGGCGGAGAGGGCTTAGGGGAGGAGTAGGGAGTTCAGGGTGATCACCCGGAGAGGGTGATCACAGAGTATAGGCCAAGAAGCAGACGTCGCAGAATCTAAAGTAAAACTGGGAAGATTCGCCATTCTGGCTCCTCATGCCGATCCCATGTGTACAACATCCGTTCTTCCACTGGGGGTAGAGGTGCTGCTCCTGCTAGGTATCTCGGGTGGTACAACAAATGCGCAGGATCCTCTCACAGCCCGGACAGACCTGGCATTGCGGCGTCTCATCGTCTATATTCTTATACCCTTAGTGGCCAGTTAGGAACTGCGTCAGATGGAAGTTGAGAGCGTCACTTCGTTCTATCCACTCCTGGATTCGTGGGATGAGCCTATGCGTCCATCTACCTTTGGTTTAGAAGGTCCACCTGGCCTGCCACATGGCCAGGGAAGCCTGTCTCTCCGACCTCCTAACAGATTCGGGCTGTGCGATGCCTCCCATAGACTTCCGCCAAGCGTGAATTTCCGGCATCATGTTCGCTAGCACAAGTGCTGCGTCATCCGAAACCGTACGGAAACCCGAGATCACTATTAGTGCGCTTAGTCGGTATGGCGCTGCCAGCTTCCTTCGGTCTTGGGCTGCCGCCCAAATCAGTGCAGCATACAAAGCAACTGACGCCACTACTTTTCCAAGAAGTAGTCGCCTTCCACCCTAGGGTCCTCCTAGATTTGGCAGCATCCGAGAGAGAGCTGCCTGTAATTTTGCTGCCTTCATACCGACATACTCGATAAGAGGCCGGTAACCCAGCCTGTTATCCAGTATAACTCCTACTTGATGTATGGCTTGGATTTGATGGTAACATTATCAACCTCCACCTCCATAAATTCAGTCTTTTTCCTGCTCGTTATCGGAACTGCCTCTGTCTTGTGCTCTGCTAGTTCCAGGCTTGCAGCCCGCATCCATGGTGCTATTATCTTAATAGCTTCGTTAGCTGCTTCTTCTACTTCTCGTATGTGTTTTGCCACAACTACGAGGGCCAGGTCATCTGCGAATCCAATAAGCTTACATCCCCGTCACGTTCCACAGGAGGGGTCCCAATACCGAGCCCTGTGGAACACCTGCAGTGACGTTAAATCGCTTAATTCCATCCTCTGTGTCGTATTCCAAAGTCCTGTCTGAAAGATAACTTGTTAGAATTCTCATTAGATAGGGCGGTATTCCAATTCTTCTAAGGGCATTTAGGATGCGCGTTCAGCTTGCCGAGTTAAAGTCGTTCCGAATATCCAGCGTTATTACTGCGCATTGTTCCTTTTCGCCCCATATCCATCTTGTCCCTTCAATCGCTTTTGTTGCGATGTCGACCACTGCCTCGATCGCGTCCACCGTTGACTGTGGCTTGCGGAATCCGAACTGGGCTTCCGAAATTGCATGTCTGGCGTCCAGGATATTAAACAGTCTTGCGTGTATGATTTTTTCTAGGATCTATCCCGCCTTGTCGAGCAGACAAATCGGTGGTTCTTCGGCCGGCTTGTCTCCCTTTGGCACCAGGATGAGTCGCTGGACTTTCCATACTGTTGGGAATACTCCCTCCTGAACACAGCGAGTGTAAGTGTCTGCAAATTCCTGGGTTCTTGCGGCTATTGCGAGCTTTAGCACTTTGTTTGGTATACCGTCAGGCCCTGGGGTCTTGCGGTTACTAATCTGTCTGCTTGCTGCCGCCATCTCGTCAGTCGTCATCGAGCTTATGTGCTCCGAGTCAAGTGGGGGGCTTTCCAACTGCACCCGTGGGTGCTGTGGGAGCAGAGCCATTACAGTTTTTCGTACCTCCACTGGGCATGTAGTCCTTAGCGTGGATTGGCTCTTAACCTTTTTGGTAACCACCTTATACGCAGTTCCCGTTGGGTTGATGTCGGCCTCGTCGCATATCTGGCAAAAGCAATTGGCTTTACTGCACTTGATGCTATGCTTCAGATCCCCGCTTAGCCCGCCGGAAGAAGTCAGCCCTACTGTCAAAGTCCGGGCCCTCCCTGGCCCTCTGAGAGAGTCGCCTTGCACGAAGGCACTTTTTTCTCAAGTTTATTTCATCATTCCACCAGTAGCAAGGTGATCCGCGCCTGCTTGGTTTCCGCCTAGATATGTTCTTTCCTAGTTGCTTTGCCGTATCCTCTGAATTGCCGCTTTCCCATTCCGGATAGCCTAACAGGTCCGCGAAAGTTTGCTCGTCCAGGCAGCTGTCTTTTCACTTCGGTCCTGGAAGCTTGGGTGGCTTCTTTGATAAGCTTCTGTGCAGCTCAAAGTAGATGGCTTGGTGGTCGCTGAAGGTGAATTCTTCGCTAACTTTCCATTTGGCCCCCCTTCCTAGCGAGCAGGGTGAGGTCAATGATTGAACCACTACCAGCTTTCCGATAAGTAAGTGATTTCCCGTCATTCATCAGAATTACATCCAGTGCGGAGGACTCTTCCAACAGGCAGAAGCCCCTGCGGTTGGTCTCTCTGCTGCCCCATTCCATAGCCCATGCGTTAAAGTCACCAGCTATAACTAGCGGGAATCGTCCGAGTGCGTCATCCACAATTTCCTCTAGCATGTTTTTAAACTCTCCCAGTCCCCAGCTTGGAGGTGCGTTACAGCTGTAGAATGTAACGCTGCCTATCCGTGCCCTATCAAATCCTTTGTGGTCTGCATTGACTTCACGGGATGGCGTGTTTTTAGACCACAAGGCTGTCTTACCCTCTCTGCTGGCTACCCATCCGCTCCCAGGTATCCTTTTGAATGGCTCAGAGATCAGAACTACGTCAGTTCGTTTTTCACGTGCCGACTGTAACAGATGAGCCTGTGCAGCCTCACAGTGATTTAGATTTAGCTGTGTAATCTTCATCTTCGTTGCGCAAGTGCTTTCCGGAATTCTGGGCATTGTCCACTGCCAGCCGCATGGTCTGCCCTTGTTTTATTATTTGTGCACAGCATGTACTGTAGCTTTGCTGTGCAGTCCTTCGCGATGTGGTCCTGCTGTCCGCATCTCCGGCATTGCTTAGACCTGTCCACTGTGCTCTTGCATTCCCTTACAAAGTGGCCGAACTCCATGCATTTAAAGCAGCTCTTGACGGTAACCCATTCCCTTTTCCGAGAAACCACCCAGCCTACCTTCACGACTCCAGCCTCAAGAGCCTTCTTAGCGTCGTCCACGGGCAACTTGATGGAAGCCGTCTGTGTCGACCCGTATGCCTCTCTTAGGTGGATATCTTCTACCAAGATGGCATCTTAAAGGAGCTGTGCTTTCAAAGCCTCGTATATGTCCTCTTCGTGGTTATTTCGTCCAGATCCCTGCTCTCGATTAGCACTCGCTGTGAAAGCGCCCAGACTTCCACTTGCTCCCGAGGGACTCACCAAGAAGGTCTCTTATCGTCGATGTGCCCTCTCCAGATTTATTTAGTTGAATCAGGAGTTCGGCTTTTTGAGTTCTCCAGATTTTCGAAACTGCCTGGCCAACACCGCTTAGCATTCCGTCTGCCTTCACTTTCTTAAGTATTTCGGAGTAAGTTACCTCTCCTTTAGCAGATATGACAATGACATCTGGTCTGCTCTTTTCTGCCATACGTATTTTGCCTGGGTTGCGCTTCCTGTTTTTCTACTTCCGTACCGTAGTCCATTTTTCGCTATCTTTCTCCTTGCGTTGGGGAGATTTCGGAGCACTCTTCGGCCCTGGTCCTCTGTCGCTTGGGTGGAAGTCGAAACCTGTGTGGTCGCCGCACGCTTACTCCTCTTGGTAGAGGGTGTACACGCTCCAGGATTTCTCTTCCTCTTACCATCGATGGCCTTTCCAAAGATTGTCGACGTCTGGGAAGCTTGGTGCGTCCGTATCACTGCCTTCGCCCTATTGTCGTGTAGCTGTATAGCTACCAGCTCGTAGAGCGCCCTGATGCTCTCAATCGAGTCCCGCATCGGTTGATGGATTAAGCGCCTCTTGCCATCCTCCATCATTTCAACCAGCTTAGAAATCTCTTCTCCAATATCACTGACGACGAACCAAAGATCGTATCCTGGAGACTTGCTATGTTTCATCGGGACGGAGGCAGTAGCAGCATTAGCCTATTTGCCTCAGGTGATAGAATACTGTTAACCGTCAGCCCAGGTTTCGTCAATTCCAAATGGGGTTCCAGGGGTTCTTCCTAAGGCATTACTGGTCTCTGCCTCAGGGCCATTTAGTCGCCTCTTACTACAAGCTATGGCATGCTGTGATGGGTATTCTGTAAGACCACCCACCACACGGTGTGTGTGTGGATGCAGGTACGTGTGTAGCTGCCTGAGTGTGGGACTGCGTGTGCGTAGCCTGGGTGTCTGTTGATGCCGGTGCGTGCACAGCTGTCTGCTTTTTTTAAATTCATGTATTGCTTATCCCCTTTGTAATATATTTGTACAAATTGACTAAGGTATAACTATATGTAAGAGGAACCGTGCAGTATCGATACGGCCGTGAGGTATTGCGTCGCTACTACCAAGTTCCACCTAGTCTACATGTCCTCTACGCTCGCGCTCAGCCATGTGCAGTTTGCCACCGCAAACCCCAGCCAGTTGGCGTCGCTGACCAGCATGAGTAACACGAGGCTGCCCAACTCAATGCTGCAGCATAAAACCCTCTCCAGATTGCTGCGAAGCCCGGTGAAGCGTCCGCAGGAAGTAGGACGTGTTCGGCATTCTCGACGAAACTGTCGCCACAGAATGTGCAGAACAAGGCGTCCTAATGCCCAAACCGGTGCAGGTATTCCCTAAGGCAGCAATGACCACTTAAAAGTTGCGTGGTGTTAAAATTCAGCTGCCCATGCAGCCTGTTTATCCACGCTGAAATGCTCGGAATGAGGCGATGTGTCCAGCGCGCTTTTCAAGACTCATCCCATTGCCTCTGCCAGTTCTCCTGGGTGCGCGTTTTGGCTGTAGTGTGCTCTGCCTTGCTTTTGGGGAGCCGAAAGTGCCCCGGCGTGCGTTCCCTCGAAGATCTCCGCTGCTTCCCAAGCAAGCTCGCCTATGGATGCTACTCCAGCCAGAACTAGCATGCGTAATCCGACATGGCTCTAAAGCAACTGCAGACTGTGATAGCTCCAAGGCAGTGGGTTGCTCTCAGTTCACGGGTGTAACTGACAAAGCGGAATCCTGGTTGCCATATTGGTGCCGCATACATTGTCGCTCTTGTGACGCTGGATATGAGAAGCCTCTTGAATTGGCCTCGCGTATTTGGCATGATTCGCGAGATTGCACGTTTTGTTAGGGCGGCTTTTTTGCTAGCGTACTCCAAGGGCTCTTTAAAACATAGTGTGGTATCCAGCATCACGCCCAGGTATTTAATTGCCCTCTTTGAGATGACCACTGTGTTGGCCACCATTATGTTAGCTGTCTCCACTGCATTTTGGATGCTAATGAGCTCTGCCTCCGTTTTTTGGCGTGCCATCTGCAGCCCTACTGAAGATAGCCACTGTAAGACTTCCGCGATGGCTAAGTTGCACTTCCTCTCCACTGTCTTAAGTTCCATGGCGACGACCACTATTCCCACATCGTCAGAACAGCCCACTAGGTGACCATCATCGGGCATCAGTAAATGAAAAACGCCGTCATACATAACGTTCCATAATAGAGGTCACAGAACCGACCCTTGTGTCACGCCTCCAGATACTTCATGCTCCTCTGTCGCCTCGCTGGTGTCATACTTCAGGATTCTATCCTTCAAATAGCTTCTTGTAATCCTAAGTAGGTAGTCCGGGACGTTGAGCGCCTCGAGGGCATCCAGGATGCAGCCCCATTTAGCCGTGTTGAAGGCATTTTTGACATCCAACGTTGTCACTAGGCAGTACTTCTTAGCGCCGCCTTTCCATCTGCATCCGGTTATCGCTCCCGAGGCTAGCTCGAATACCTTGCCGATCGCATCCAGCGTAGATCTCACTTTGCAGAAGCCATACTGCTGCGGTGAGACTCCACCAGCAGCTGCAATAGCGCCGTCAAGCCGGGTGCAAATCAGGTGCTCCAGTAGCTTACCGATCGTATCGATCAGGCAGATCGGGCGATATGCAGCTGGATCATCGAGCTGCTTGCCAGGCTTCGGTAGTAGGACCAGGCGCTGAATATTCCAGCGTTTTGGAAACACTCCGCTTCGTAGGCAGCGGTTTAACATACTCGGAAAAAACCTCAGGGCGGAGTGCGATTGCCAATTTGAGTATTCGGTTGGGGATCCCATCTGGGCCAGGTGACTTGCTCGGCTCCAACATCGAGGCTGCGTGGCGAATCTCCTCCAGTGTGATGAGCTCGGCTGCTGGAGGAATGGCTGGCACGGTTGGGAGCTCTTCGATATCCTCAGTCATACTGGGAAAGATATGCCTAATAATCTCTTTCAACGATGCTGGGTCCTTGGGTGGCTGCGGAAAGAGGCGTTAAAGCGTTGAACTACCAACTTGAAGGCATTGCCCCACTGGTCATTCTCCGCAGTGTCGCAGAGGTCCAAGAAGCATCTGCGTTTGCTATCTTGAACAAGCTTTTAGAAGCGTCTCCTGCTGGCGAGAAACTCAGCCTGACGAATGTTAAATCCACAACAGAACCCAGTCCAGCTCTGCTGAACGTGTGCTGCGTTCCGTGGTTTAGGAGCATTACGTCCATGAGACAGAATGCCTCGAGCAACGCCCTTGGCATTAGTTGCTGAGATACCCCTTTCCTCTGCCCACGCGTTGAAGTCGCCCGCGATGACTGTAGGGTAGCGGCCTCTAGCGTCTGCTACCAGGGAGTCCAGGGTGTCTGCAAGCTCTGAGAGCTGCAAGCTAGGTGCCAGGTAGACGGAGTAAATCCACATGTCGCAGACCAACGCAATCAAGTAGCCATCCGCCCGGGAAACTCTGGTCAGTGGTGGCGTGGCGCACCCACAGGATCAAATGGCCGCTCTTCCTGATGAGTCAAGTGCGCAGTTCTGTCCCTCGGCAAAGCGTTTACGCTCTGTTTGCGACAACAAATCGTGAGCCGCTGCACAGTGGTTAAGATTCAGCTGTATGCACTTCACTTTGCACGGCTACCAACACCTCCGCTGAGTGGACATCTAATACTGCCCGCCTGGTGGCTGATTGAGGCACTGCCCTTAGCGCTGCAGATGAAACACCAGATGACCCAGGTCTCCGCACCTGATGCAGCACTGGGACCTGTCCACTGAGTTGCGGCATCTGTTAGTGGTATGTCCCATTTCAAGCCATCTGAAGCACCTCGTGCGTGCTTCCTGCAGGCGGATGGTGCAGCTGGTCCAGCCAACTCGAACCGTGCGCAAAGCAGTGATGCTGCCCGGTTCACAGGTACTGAGAAATTGACCACCTGGGTGTTGCCGTATCCGAGCTGAATTCTCTTGACACTGCAGGCATAAACGGGTATAATGGCCTGTGCCGACAACGCAGCTACTTTTTCCTCCTTATTTGCCAACTCATACAGATCCCGTATCGCGAAGTGTGATTGCTCTGTAAATGTGCAAACCACTGCGCTCTTTCCAAGCACCAGTTCCATTTCGTCCTTAAGGTGCTTGGTGCACTACAGGCTGCCTTCCTTTGGCTCCAGAAGCAAGTCACCTTTTGCAGTGCGACGAGCTTTGTAAACCTTATCGCGGACACCGTTGAGCTTGCCATCATCTCTGCGAGTAACAAGCGCTAAAACTTCGCTGTATGACAGCTCGCTGGTCTTATGACCAGCGCATCTGATCTGCTCTTCAAGAGCTGCTTACTTAGCGGCTTGCCAGGTTTCCTAGGCGGCTTCGTCATGTTCCTCCGTTGCACCGTTTGCCACGTGGTGCGTGGAGCCGGTTACAAGGCCACCGGAACCGGGAGACCAGTTTTGCTTCTCTTGGATGGAGAGGGGCGCTGGCTAGGCTCGCGCTCTCGCTGTCTCTTGGGTGTTGCGATCGTCCTCGCAACCCCGCTACCCTGCTGACTTGCCTTGCATACGCTGGGAGGCAAGTTTGCAACCGGCGTAGTCTGGGTGGCAGAATCCGCGCTAACTTTGAAAGCTGAAAGCCACAGGTGTAGGCGAGGCGCCTACAAGGGCCAAGCTTTGCAAGGGGGAAGGCGTGACTTCCTGAGGGGGCAATGCCGAGTGGCGCATAATTTCTTCCAGTGCAGGTGTAGCTAACAAAGCGGCATCCTGGTTGCCATATTTGCGCCGCGTATAGCATTGTCGCTTTTGTGACACTGGAATTGATTTGGGCCTTGATTAACTTATGGTGAAGAGCTATTCTTTATATCTAATTCAAATTCTTCTCTTGATTCATTTAATTTTTCAATTTGTTTCTTTTTCTTGTCTTGTGTGTCATACTTTGGTGTCCCTGCGTACATAATTATTTCTGCGGGTGTTCTGTTTGTTGTTTTGTGTCTAGTTTTGTGATTATAAGTGTACAATAAAATAAATCATAGACAGCAATCTGGCTGTAGTTTACTAGATTTCTCTTACTGAGGGGTTTGTATTGTTACCCATTTTCGAGCGCAGAGCAGCAAAGAAATTTTCTAAACTATCTGAATGAAATCTTGAAGTATGTATTTACTCTCGCTTAAAACCACATCAGTAAGTTTTAAAATATTATGCAGGGTGTTTATTTAGCCCCGATGGCATTTGTTGGCGCCTACCAACTTTATGCTTGCAATATATGCTAGGAAATCTATCAAATTCCTTCTTTAGCAAGAGTGTAGGATTCTTTGTAGCCATTCTTATAGGTAATAGGTTATAGGCTTGCAGTTTAGAAGGTCAAACCCGTCATTAATTTTTTCAACAAAATCAGCTGTAGCCAATGCCATTTCCATATTGGAGGAGGAGAACAATTTCTTTTGGTGGCAGACTCTTAATGCGTTACCAACTGTTTGGGAAAAAGCTTGTACGCACAGTTTTACACTCATTTTTCATTGAATTTTGGACAAATAAGTTTACCTGAAAGCTTTGGTACCATCCGCGTTCTACTGCTCTTGGTATCGATGTCATAAAGCTCTCTTATTACACTCCAGGCAACACACCCATTCGGAGTATTTATTTTGTTAGCTTAAGGGCAGTTCCTTATGCTCTTAAATAGGTGCACATAGTCGTACATAAAATAAAATTCATCTCCATTGGGCTCAATTTAACTATTGTATTGCGTTTTACTGTATTGAGAGACTAGACTAAGATTTACACCACCCTGGTCGCATACAGCTCCTCTAACTTTGAGTCCCATGACCCGTAAGACTTTCACATTTTCGGCAGAACAGTTTTTGAGTGTCTCTCGAGCCAGTTTGTTGACGCAGTTAAATGAAAATGAATATTCCCAAGGCTGAATAATGCCTTTTATCTGGAAAAAAGAGAGCTGACCATGGATAATCAAATATGATCACATAATTTCGATCGCTCTCCAAAATTTTTGGACATGCTTATATGCATTTGGCAGACCTTTTCATTTATTTCTGGTGTAATCATTTAATTGGGGCCCAGTTATCAAAGTTCTTGGACTGGGTAGATTGAAAGCTAAGGCATCACGCATAAATTGATATCCCTTAGCCGATCGGTAGTTAATATTCATAAGGAGGTTTTCCTCCATTTTACTATACTTTCTGCCGTGCGATGTCCTCAGTAATAATGAAGCAAAAAATTTTGACTCCTCATTTATTTTTCTGGCACCGTAAGAGAACTGTTTGACATATTAATGCACCGCTGTTCGCAATCGTTTTTAAATTCTTTGATTTTGTCCTGCAATTGTTCATTTTCTTTCTTTTTAACTTTAAATTCCGCTAACAAGTTGTCGAATTTAGCCTGCAACTCAAAATGTGCTTTGCGCCAAAAAGTCTCGTTGCGACAGTAAATCTCACAACGAGCGCAGAATGCGTTTTCTTTATCGTTGTTAACTATATCGTGGTTTTCAACTGGGCAGGCTCCTAATCATGTGCCTCATCAGTATTGTCATCAGTGACATTTTTTTGTTGCATATTCATAATTGGGTGCACATTTCTTTTAATCTCAGGTTGTTAAAGTTATTGGGTTGAAAATGCATTCCACATATAAAAACCCGGCTGTGATCTTTGAAGCCCGGCTTTGTGTCAGAGACTGACACCCACTCTGACCGTTTTTTTGGGTCGCTGGGAAATAATGTAAAACTGAAGGGGGGTTGCTGCTATTGCAGTCAATAAAGCAGCAGTACTTGATTAAAACTTGAATCGTAAAATTGGTTTCGTGACTTGGTTTATAAATCAAGAAAATAATAACATATTTAAAATATTTAATAAATAAATTATATAAATTAAATATGCGGTAAAACAACAAATGTTACGCATACACTTTTGCATGAATAAACAGTTACCCTGAACATGTGGCGTTTGCTGGGGGCGCTGAAATAAATAAAAAAAAAAAAAAAAAAACACAGACATGTAAACACTTACCTTGGTGCAAGGTCGGCACAGAACCAGCTTTAATTTTTTTCTGCATTACGCACACCTTCTCGAAATGCAGGTTACACACCCGACTTCGAGAATTTAATTGAGATATCTGAATATTCAGATGCTCACACCACTTTTTCTCCTCACCATACGGCACACGAAAAAGTTAGTTGCCACCAACGCAGCTTTTCACTAAAAATTTAAAACGGTTTGTTTTTTTAATTGTCTTCATTTTATTAATATTGTAAGTTCAAGAGCGTTTTCTTGACTTTTGCTATGTTTCTATAAAATGTGTCGGGGGTGTTTATTTCCATACAAAGTAATTTAGATTTATTGCTTAAGGTTATATTTTCTGCACCACAAAGTTCACGTGCGATCGACTTCAGGTATAATTTCAACTGGTTCTCATGTTCTTATTCACTCCTCTCAATTGCATTTCATTCACAATAGTTGTGAGAGAGTGAGTAATGTTAACTTAAACTAACAGATTTACGCGCTTTAACTTTAACAGTGTTTAGCCGCTATATTCAAATATTCATACAAAATGTTAAATTCTAGTTATTGGGTTCTGACCCAACATTCCGGCCTCCTTGAAAGTATGTGTTGACTTTCAAGAAACTGGTATCAATGCGAGTTTGCGTATGGATCGGCGAATAACTCCCTTGGAGGTGCGGACTTCGGCTACACGTACGAGGTTGTCCTTTCCAGGGATACTATTGATGACGCGACCAAGAAGCCACCGCTGTGGCGGCAAGATATCTTCGTGCACGATGACCATGTCACCAACGGATATGTTTGGTGATGTTTTGGTCCAGTTCGTGCGGACTTAAAGCTCATTGATGTATTCGTGCGACCATCGTCGCCAAATTTGCTGCTTAATAGCGGTTACCCGTTGCCAGCGCTCTAGAGTGTCCAATTTAGCATCCGGTATCGGATTCTCGGGAAGTGCACGGAGTGATTCACCGATTAAAAAGTGACCAGGTGTGAGCGCGGTCAAATCGTTCGGGTCCGAGGAGAGCGGTGACAAGGGTCGAGAGTTTAGTATTGCCTCCACTTTAGCGACAGCAGTGGTAAGCTCTTCGAAGGTGAGCCTGGTGTCCCGAAGTGTGCGGTTGAGCAGTCCCTTGACGCTTTTAATTGCTGCTTCCCATATGCCCCCGAAGTTTGGGGCCCAGGGCGGAATAAAATGAAAATAAATAAATTCAGAGTTACAAAAGTTGGTGATTGAGTGAACTGTTTCGTTCTTGAAGAGAAACAGCTTCAGCGCCTCAAGCCTGTTGTTTGCCCCTGTGAAGTTCGTTGCGTTGTCACAGAAGATATCTGCCGGGAGTCCGCGTCGGGCGATCAATCGCTTGAGCGCTGCAATGAAGCTATCCGTTGTGAGATCGGATACGACTTCGGCGTGTATTGCCATAGTGGCAAAGCAAATAACGACCGCTATGTAGGCCTTTGTGGGTGGTTTTCCGCGAATGCGCATATAGACATTGACTGGTCCACAGAAGTCTATGCCGCACCGCGAAAATGGTCTTGACGGCGTGAGACGGTCCTTCGGTAACTGTCCCATGAGCTGTCCTTGAAGAGTTGGTCGGTAGCGTACGGAGTGTACGCAAGATCGAACGACTCGGCGTGCCAAGTCACGAGCGTTGACTATCCAAAATTGTAGGCGCACCAGAGCAACAAGTGATTTTGGTCCTGCATGATAGTTCTGCCGATGAATATGCGGTACATACAGCTCCACGAACGAATCCTTGCTTGGTAGTAAAATGGGATGCTTCTGGGTGTCTGGCATAGTTTCCAGTTCCAAACGACCTCCAACCTTTATTAGCTCAAAACCATCCGTGACTTGTAAGAAGGGACAAAGGCTTTTGAGCTTGTTGTGCACTGGCTGGCTCTTACGCAGCAGTGACATTTCCTCAGTGAAGTGTTTGACTTGAATGTTCCAAACGATGCAGTAGAGAGCACGCTGCAATTCCATGGGGGTTGGCGACGGCTTATCAAACGACGAAAGGTTTCGGATGCGATAAGTGAATCGAAACATCCAAGCAACCATAAGTAAGCATCTGCGATAAGAGCTGATTCCGTAGACACCAGTGAGAAGTTGGTTGCTGATTGCTACGACTAAGGCTGACTTTCGCTTTTCTAGATTGATCACGTCCATGTCTATGCTATCTCGAGTACTGATTGGCCAATGTTGCTCATCTAGGCGTAAAAACGAAGGTCCCTCGAATCATATAGACTGATGCAAATCAGTCACTGTACAGCCTCTAGACAACAGATCAGCTGGGTTGCAGTGTGTTGGAACATGCTTCCAGTAGCAATCTGACGTGAGCTCTTGAATTTCTGATATACGGTTACCGACAAAGGTTGACAATGTGGCAGAGTGCTGCCGAATCCAGTGGAGGACTATCTGTGAATCGCACCATAGGAATATTGTTGGCTGCTTGTCCGAGAAGATTCCAGATATCTTGCGATAGAGTTGTGAAAGCAGATGAGCTCCACTCAGCTCCAATTTAGGTAACGACAATTTTTTAGTTGGGGCAACTCCTGACCTTGATGGGACAAGCTGTACCTTAAGCGAGCCATCTAGCCCAAGCAAGCGCGTGTAGATACAACAGCCATACGCCTGATGGAGGCGTCACAGAATCCATGTATCTGTAGTCTGTGTAGAGTTGGTTGCAGGCAGTAGCGAGGTACTGCTACTGTTTCTAACGACGAGAGTGATGAGAGCAACGATGCCCATGCTGTTTGGATGCCTTGGGGAACAGATTCGTCCCAATGTAGTCGAAGTAGCCACAGAATGATTTTAGCGACTATGATGACAGGCGTGACGAGTCCCAAAGGGTCAAACAACGATGAAGCGATCAACAAAATTGTGCGTTTGGTGACCAATTCCGAGCTACGTCTTGGAGAGAATGAGAACGTAAACGTGTCCAATCGTTGGTCCCACTTCAGACCAAGAGTACTGGTAATTGTGTCGTTATCCAAATTTACATCCTTAATTGTGCGGTCATCTACGAAATCTATGTGGTTAGAATGCCATTTTGCGAGTTCAAAATGACCATCCTTGAGAACGGCTGTGACTTCTTTCTTGATTTGATGGAGGGCTTCGACAGTGTCCGCTCCACCAAGGAAGTCGTCAACATAAAACGATGATTTGATGGTCTTAGCACCAAGCTAAAATGTATAAGTATGGTGCGGCGGCGGTACAATAAGTTACCGTATTTAGTTCGAAGGTGCGAACTGGTTCAGATGGCGAAGCTCTCCAGAGTATGTATTGAAACTTGCAATCCTCTGCAGCCACATGAACCTGACGGAACATTTTGACGATATCTGCAGTAATCGCGTACTGATGAGTTCGAAAACGTAGTAGCAGTGTGTAGAGATCAGGTTGGATAGTCGGTCCAACCATAAGCAATTCATTAAGCAATTTTTGAGACGTTGTTTGACACGAAGCGTCAAAGACAACCCTCAACTTTGTTGATGTGCTACTTGGCTTGAGCACGCAATGATGCGGGATATAATAATGCGGAGTGTGCAGCTGTGGGAGCTCTACCAGGCTCATGTGTCCTAAGTCTTCAAACTCCTGCATGAAAGTTACGCATTTTGACCTGACCTCAGGCCTTTTGGCGAGACTGCGTTCGAGTGCGTGAAATCGTCTGCTTGCAGTGTCGAACGATGATCCAAGCATGCTTGAGTCATCCTTAAATGGGAGTCGAACAACTATGCGACCATCAGGTGAGCGATGAACGGTTTTGGTGTATGATTCCTCACAGTTGCGCTGCTCTGGCGTAAGTGTATCCGACTCCTTGTGGACATCCTCGATGCGCCACAAGCGTTCCAAATTGTTGCTGATAGCTTCGTCTGCAGTCAGCGAGTATTGATGAAGTGTTCCGGGGATGGCTTGGCATCGACCAGAGACTACCCATCCTGGTAAGGTTTTCTAAAGCACGGGCAGCTGATGACCAAGCTTGATTTGGCCAACTGCCAGTATGTCGAAGAAGGTCTCCGTGCCTAGAAGCAAATCGATGCGTCGCGACTTATTGAAGTCGTCATCTGCCAGTAACGAATTTTCTGGCAGATTCCATGTAGATATATCAATTTCCGAGTCCGGATGATATGCGATATGCGGCGTAACGCAGAAGTCGAGCTGAAGCTCAAACTCGTTATGCCGTGATTTGATTGTAGTGGAGGTGCGATGCTTAATGTGGGTTCGCGACTCGCCGATGCTGCGAATCTCCAAATCGCGCTTGACTCTCGACAAGCGGAGCGTCTAGGCAAACTCTTCGGAATTAAAGTTTACCTGCGAGCATGAGTCCAACAGAGCGCGTCCTACCTTGTAGCATCCAGAGGATCCTTTACAAAGACCAATGCTGTGGCTAATATGACACAATCCGAGCGTATGTCTGAATACGTATGCGCGACTGCACTCTGAGCTGGCGAGACAGTTAAACCAGGCTGGAAAGTTGACGTCTGTGTCGATGTTGAGCCCGGTGCGTCTCGATGTAGCAAAGTGTGATGCGGTAACGAGCAGGCACGGCATCGCTGCTTCGATTGGCATTTCGCAGCGTGATGTCCTTTGTTAAGGCAGTTGATACAAAGTCCAAGCCGCTTTATTGCGTTTAAGCGACTCTCGATGGCAAGATTGATTAATTGAGTACATCTTGATGCTCGATGATATGTACTAGAGCATATTTTACAAGTTTGTGCTGTACAATTGAATGACGAAATTGTCTGAGGCCGATGATAATCGGCGTACTTGCCGTCAAATGTTGGCAGAGACAGCCGTGGCAGTTTGACTGAGGATGTATGCCCAACATTTACGGTAATTTCGTTAACGGTGCTATGTCCGTCAGGTCCGAGCTGTTCCTGAATGCTTGGTGCGAATAAATATTTCTTCAATTTCGCAGTGAAAATCGCGTGATTCCTCCGGCTCAGCTTGTTCAATGTCTCCTTGAATTCGAAGTGCATTTTTGAAATATGCTTCCAATATTGATAGCCGGCAGGTTAATTCCAACGGTGAAAGCTGCTGGCTAGGTTCGACCGATTTGCTAAAGCGAGAAATATTTCTGCGAACATTAGAACGGTTTGTTTTGAGTTGCTCCAACGATGCCATCTCAAATCACACAAATGACAAATAAGCGAGGTATTTGTTTACTTTATTAAATGACCGATGTGACACACCGTATGCGGTTGTCACTATGGTCACCCAATTCTAATGTATTTCTGATCAGGTGTTTCGCTCCTCACAGTATGTATGCGTGTGAGAGCGAGACGACGATAGGTAGTGAGCGTAAGCTGCGCTGTATGCAGCTGGGCGACGTGGGGGGTGCAGCAATGCGTATGTGCATGTGTAAGGTTATGACCGATGCAAGCAAGTGTGCATGAGGTTATGCAAATGTTTTAATCCAACGACGGGCTGCTTAGGAGGATGGAATGTCAACTCAAGCAGCAGTGCGAGTGTGCACGTACAAGTTGTGTCGAAGGAGGATGAGAAGTCCACTCCAACGACGCCCTGATTAGGAGGATACTATATCGACTCCAGCGACGGAATATGTCTGAGCACAAGCAGCTCTACCAAATGTAGCAGCGGCGTGCGTTAGGTTGCGGCGATCAGTTTGGGCCGCCGGCCGTGAGCGCAAATCCAAAATAGTTAGTTGGAATATACGCGATAATCAAAAAACGAATATAACAATTGGCAGGGCAATTTTATAAACGCGGGCAAGATGTGAAACTAAGTCGGCTGCGGCGAACATAACCTCACTTTTCGAGCAATGTACATGTGGTATGTGAGTACATGCAAAAATAATTGCAAATTCACAAAAACTCGAAATATGAGAAATAAACACAGTCCCTGCTCGGGCGCCAAAATGTAAATTCAAGAGCGTTTTCTTGACTGTTGCTATGTTTCTATAAAATGTGTCGGGGTGTTTATTTCCATACAAAAGTAGTTTAGATTTATTGCTTAAGGTTATATTTGCTGCACCACAAGTTCACGTGCGATCGACTTCAGGTATAATTTCAACTGGTTCTCATGTTCTTATTCACTCCTCTCAATTGCATTTCATTCACATAGTTGTGAGAGAGTGAGTAATGTTAACTTAAACTAACAGATTTGGGCGCTTTAACTTTAACAGTGTTTAGCCGCTATATTCAAATATTCATACAAAATGTTAAATTCTAGTTATTGGGTTCTGACCCAAAAAATATGTTAAATAATTATTTTATATCTCTATTGTTTTTCAAATGTTAATAGCTTAATTAAACTCGACCTAATCGTTTGAAGCATCAGCACAAATGCAAAAGAGCCGCCAAAATTGCAATAACTTAACTATATATTCGAATTCTCTCTATTTCCATCCGTTTTATTCACTTACCACATGGGAAAACAATATGATTGCATTAACAGCTCAATTCATGCAATATTCATTTGAGGCGATCGTGGCAAAGTTGCTTAAGTTCTTCACACCAACGACGAAAGTCACCCACCCAAATCAATAGTCAAAATAATTTTTTTTTATATGAAAGATATATAAATTTATTTTTATTTTTTTAAATACACGATTTAATATGTACTTGTTTACAAATTTCAATTTTTAATTAGCTTACTATAAAACATAGATATGTACTTAGTTAGCCTGTATTTTTTTTCCACTTCGCTTTGAACTGTATAAACGCTGACATGCATACATACAAGAACGGCGCATAGTACATATGCATGATTACATATGTATGCGTCTTGTAAAATAGGCAGGCAAATATCAGTTTTGCATTGCTGGTCATTCATACTCTTTCTTGTTTTTAGATCTATGACACTTTCCAACAATTTTGCCATTGCATCTATAACACAGCTATGTAGCGATGCGCAAAAATGCCGAAAGTGTATTGAATAGTTTATTTGTCGAAAAAACGTAAAAAGAAAAACTTACAAAAATCTCTCAACGAGCAGGCCCAGTAACAATGAAGCAAATGCACATGCATAGGCATACTAACACATTTTTACCGTTCTTGCTTCATGCCGCTGAACGTAAAGCGGAGCTGAAAAAAAACAAGCAACGTGCTGGCTTGTCGTAGATGAGATGCACAAATAGAACAAAATAAAAATACCCCTTGTCACAATATTCAGTTATCGTCAACAAAAACCTGAATATATAATTTTAATATATTAATAATTAAGTGTTAGTTAATTTATTTATATAAAACTTGTCTTATAAGTTGTGAAAGCCCAAACTTATTGCCAAAATATAAAAAAACATATAAACAGACATTATATTAAAGTATCTCATGTTTTGCTCTACAATTGCACAAAGTTCATATAAAGTCTATACCACCCTTTCTTGGTGAGCAGCAGCAAGCCGAAAGGAGCAAAAGTCTAGAATTGTCGATTTCAAATTTTGTGACAACTACAAGAGAACTGAAGTGCGGCAACAATTAATTATGTCTTACGCTTCGCAAACTTTTCAATCAAAACATAAACCCTAAACAATAATGGCCGCTTTCGTTTTACTGCTACTTCTCTATCCACCAGCTGATGGTAAACAAACAGCCAGAGTAGATGAGCAAGCAGGTCTTTCGTTAGGCGTTGTTTCCCCTCAAGTGCACTCGTTTCAAACAACGTCAGTTTGCATTTTTTTCTGAAACCCTTTGATAACAAGCGAAGTGAATTCAAGAGGGTTAGTGGCAGTAAATCTACGCCTATCAAAACCGTGTTGATAAGGCGATATAATCGAACTACATGAGTGTTGCAGTTGAGAACATATATTTTTTTCAAAGACTTTAGAAATGGCGGACAACTTGGATATGCCCCTATAATTTTTAACGTTTGATTTTGAAGAATTTTTATGGAGTGGAATGATATTAGATTCCTTCCATAAAGCAGGAAACACTGTTGAGTCAACAATTTAAGTAAGGGTTTACAAAGTGAATCCGCACAGTATCTAAGTATAAAACCCGGCACTCCATCAGGACCAGGCAGTAGCCTGGTTTGATAGAGTTACGGTCACTTAGAAGCGTACACTCAGTTATAACTGGGATATATATGCAATTTGACGATTGAACTTGAAAAGGATAGGATATGTAAATTCGTTGAATATACTGATTGAAAATACTCAGCACATAGATCGGCTACTGCCTGATCAGAACTTGCTTTTGTATCATATAGGTATACTGAGGATAACAAGCAAGAAGACTTACGTTTTGATTTAACAAATTTATAATACTGTTTAGGGTCACGTGAAAAGTTAAGTCTACAACGATTAAGATAATTACTATAACAACATGTATAAACAGAATGAAAACTAGATTTTGCTATTTAATACGAAGATAAATAAGATAAGATAAAATTTTGTCTCCGCGTTTTTCTGTTTCGAAAGTTCCCTCGTAACCAAGGTGGTTTATTATGAGATAGGGTTAAGAATTTCGATGGATGGCTCTAAGGTTGGATGGTAGGTATCTTCCGGAAGCACTAGAGGGGGTATTCTACTAGCATTACTGCAATCTGAGTAAGAAACAAATATTGAGTCCAACATTCTACCACTACAGTTATGCACTCTGTTAACTTGCGATAGGCCTAATTCCAGTAGGCCATCGATAAAATCATCAGAAGTGACTGGTAATACCGCCGAAGATGTGTCATTCACAGACCATACAACATGTGGCAGATTAAAATCACCAAACACTATCAGATTATCCATATCTGTTAAAAATTACGAAACAAGTTGCAGGGCACTCAGATGGGATGAGTAAATGTTAATATCAGAATGAGGAGGGATATAAGAGCAAGTAACATAAAGTGAACGGCCGTTTAGTAATATTTTAACACACAAAAACTCTATGCCCGGAAGATGCTGAGAAAGAATCTGTTCAGAGGAAATACAGGAGTCAACAGCAATGAGAACACCACCCCCTTTGCGGGAAGTGCGATCGCATCTCTACAAGTTATATTAAGAAGAAAAAATTGAATAATCAGAAATATCAGGTTTTAACCAGGTTTCAGTGAGTGCAACTATTTGAGCATCAAAAGATAAGCTGTTAATATATAATTTAGCCAGTTTAGTGTTAAGGCCTCTAACATTTTGAAAGGCCAAGCTAACTACTTCAGTTAGTTTTTTGCCGCCGAGGTGGAGGCAACAAGATTGCCAAAAGGCGGTGTACTATTAACCCTTATACCATTATTGTTATTAATTCGCCTATTCGTATACTCCTTAACGACAAGCTGCGGTGGCCAAAACTTTTCAGATCAAATTGTCGAAAAAAGTTCTGGCGGTGCACCCAACTTAAAAGGAGATATACTTCTGGCATGTTTAAATTTAAACTTTTCAACAACAATAAGAGGGGAATCGATTTGACTTTTAACATATGCTGCAACATCATCCGATGACGTATCGGATGCCGGCCTAGAAACAATAACAAATTTATTAAGTGGTACAAAAACCAGAGGCTTGTGAGCCCCAGTTGTACCTATATTAGGATTAATAGGCACACGAGCTGGTGAACCAGAGGGCTCATGCAAAGGTTCGGATGATAAAGTGGCTAGGTTATTGATAGCAGGGGAGTTAAATAACATTAGTGGGTTAGCATTGAAACCAATTGAAGGATTAATGTTAGGCACTAGAAGGGTTTTGGTTGGCAGAACAGGTGGGACAGTTATCGGATGAGGTCCCGAAGTCTTTTTACGCTTCGCTTTTTACCTTGCCATTTTTGAAATTAAGCTCAAGCTCGTTGAACGACGCTTGCAGATTATTAAAAGCTACATGCATAGCTTTAAAGCCAGCATGAGCACACAAAATAAAATCTTAATTGGTGGTTCCAACCACTTTGCAATTGGTGCTACAGCATGCAAACATTTTAAAATTGTTTTAAGGTTTTATCTGGCAACTAATATGCTATCACAAAGTAAAGTAAGGCGACGGTAAGTATAACTAAAACGTATCACTGCAAGAGCAATATAAAACGTTAAATATCAAATGAGCGCTTAAATGAGAGAGCGTAAGCGCTTAGGCATATAGAACCGCAAGAGCGACGGATAATAGCGGATAAGAGCGGGAGAGCTGTAAAGCGCGAGCAAAAAAAACTAACAAACTGTTTGTTGTTAGTAATCACACAAAATATGCTAATGTAAATATATGTATGTAAGTTGAACGTGAGTTTACTTTATGTTTTCTTTATGTTAAGGCAGAGCAGTCTCAGTTAAACAGCAAATCAAAGTGAGTATAAACTCGGCAAACTCTTTTATGCAAACCTAAATATATACAACATATATTTGCAATCACAGCTTAAACTATTTACCAGATTAAATAGAGTAAAAACACCGTTTACAAACACAAGAGAACTATAAATAATCAAGAGCACGCAAAAACACGACCGTCACCAACGAACACGCTTGTTAATATGTATTATATACCATATATATTATATTATTATAATTGAATAGTCTTACACACACCCTTTTCCTACACATGCTTTCCTACCCAATTCATACCCCCCACATCTCACAACGGGCAGTGGTGACGTCCTGGGACAAGGGTGCCATTTCAGCCCCCTAAGCCAGAGTGTTATGTGGTCCGTGCTCATTGGCTGGTTTGCAGTCATGGGTAACCGACTGTATTTGAACGGAGCTTCACCGATACCTGGCTGCCTCAATGAGTATACCTGGCCCCGGCGTGTTAGTGGGGGCTATGTGGGATCTAAAGGACACTAATATATTTTTGAATAACATGCGGGGCTTAACCGCAACTCAAATAGCTGAGCGGATGGAGGAGGTGGCTCTGGACAAAGGCGGCAAGCTGACGCCGCGCGGGGGCCAGGCCCCAAAAGCACGGCCAAGCAGGCCGCTTCTCGGACGGACGTAGGGTGGGTCTGCAGTGCCCAGCACTGCACCACAGAAGAGGCTGCAAAAGAAGCCGCCCTTACCGACACCGGGTCAGCCTGGCGGCTCTGGTGACCCGCTGAGGCCTTGCCTCCGGTACCTTGAGCGTGGCTTGAAGGCGGAAGAGGCTCGCAAGAGAGCGCTGGAGAATCAGGCCCCGACCCGAAAGTGTTGTCCGAACTGTGCTTAATGAGGCCAGATGGTTCCTTCACGGAAAATGAGGTGGAAAAGGCAGAACTTCTCCTGCAAACTCAGTTTCCACTTTGTAAAACCATCACCAACACTGACAGCTGTTTCGAAACGGTTCCCATCAGGAGACCGGACTGGAGCCTGGCTGCAGTCATGGTAACAGAGCAAAGAATAGATGGGCCATTGGTACGCTTAGTCCCTACAAGGCTCCAAGTACGGACGGTATCCTCCCCATCCATCTACAGAAAGGGATGGAACAGCTTATGGTGTTCCTCATTCGTATATTCCGGGGTAGCCTAGCTATGGGCTACATACCTAGGGCATGGAGGACGGCCGGGTGATCTTTATCCCGAAAGTGGGGAAAAAGGACCCCTCTCACCCCAAATCTTTCAGGCCGATCAGCCTGACATCCTACTTGCTAAAAATCCTTGAAAATATAGTTGAAAATCACATCAGGATCTCGTACCTAGTTTCCAGTCCCCTGCATGATCACCAACATGCCTATAGAGAAGGAAAGTCGACAGAATCGGCTCTCCTAGACCTAGTAAACAGTCTTCAATGGAAAGTGAAGGCCAAAGCCGTTGCTCTTTGTGCTTTCATGGACATAGAGGGTGCTTTTGATAATACAGTACATGATGTTGTAGTTAGGGCGCTTCAGGGAAAAGGGGTTGAGCCAGGACTTACTCTCTGGCTTGGCAAGCTCCTTGACACTAGAATAGCGGAAGCCACTGTCAAAAATTTGACGGTCAGGGCCCAAACCACCAGAGATTGTCCACAGGGGGGTGTCCTATCACCTCTCTTCTGGAGTCTGGAGGTGGACGAGCTACTAGTCAAATTTACAGATAATGGATTTGAATGCCAAGGCTACGCTGATGACATTACCATTGTCTGTAAAGGCAACTTCGAGAACACGCTTTGTGATTGAATAGCTCTGGGTCTTAAACTTTGCTTGGACTGGTGCAAAGACGTGGGCTGAATATCAATCCAGCAAAAACAAAAAACAATTGTCGCCTACACCAATCGTTACAAGTTAAGTATCCTGGAAAGGAGACTACTGTGGAAACAGCATATTGAGCATGCGGTACGCAAGGCTACAATAGCCCTAATGTGCTGTAGATCTCTCGCAGGGAAAAATTGGGGTGTGTCCCCAAAAATCCTTCTGTGGATGTACACAGCAATGGTGAGGGCCATAGTCAGCTACGGCGCTGTGGTATGGGTGGGACGTGTTGACCTGGATGTCACTAAACGGCAACTGGGTAAACTTAGAGACTTGCCTGTACGTGCATCCCGGGCGCAATGCGTACGTGCCCATCCTCAGCACTGGACGTACTGTTAGGACTTCCGCCTTTGCATGTCTACATCAAACACAGTGCGAACAGATCTATTATGAGATTGACTGGAGCGAACGCAATCACCTCTGTCACTAGTGCGACTGGCACACTGTTGGCCTTTCCGCAATATAATGTGAAACCACATGCTATTAGATAGTACACGGACGGATCATTAACAGATGAGGGTGCTGGAGATGGAGTCTGCGGACCCAGACTCAAATATCATGAGCCCCTGGGCAAATTCGCCAGCATTTTCCAAGCGGAAGTGCATACGATTGAAAGATGTGCAGCCTTCAACTTCGAGAGGTGATACGTTCATAGAGACATAGTCATTTTCTCCGACAGCCAGGCAGCGATCAAAGCACTAAGTGCTGATAAAATCGTCTCCAAACTGGTTTGGCAATGTATTGAAGCACTCAACAGGCTGGGCAGTAATAACAAAGTCACCATCTGTTGGTACCGGGACATGCGGGTGTTGCCGGCAATGAGGTCGCCGATATTTTGGCCAGGAGAGGAGCTAGCCCTCCTTTTCAGGGCCCAGAACCTTTCTGTGGGCTAGGACCAGGGTTTATCAGTCAGAGCAGTTGCATCGATCTGCTCAATGCATGCGAGGACGCTTGGCGGTTTTCACATTGGGCAAGACAGAGCCAACGACTGCTAGGTAGCTACAACAAGAAGAGAACTGAGGACTGTCTGAAGCTGAGCAAAAGATCTCTTCGGATAGTCACGGGTTTCTTGAACGGGCACTGCAGACTGCGCAAGCATCTGCATAATCTCAGGTTAGGGGAAGACAGTCTTTGCAGACTGTGTCTGGAGGGGGATGAGACTCCAGAACACCTGCTTGAGGAGTGTCCCGCCATCAGCCGACTGAGGCTCTCTCTTCGGGGGAGCCTCTTTCTGTCTACTGAGAAGATGAGGGCTCTCCGACCATGCCACATCGTCGCGTTCCGGCGATTGATCGGGCTGTTCGAGGAACTGTAACTCACAAAACAGTAAGAGGGCACAATAGATCCTAGTGGTCGCAGTGCACGATCCTCGTTCCAATAATAATAATAATAAAAACCCAATAATGGGTAAATAAGGGTATAATGGTTATGTAAAAAGAATGTAACAGGCAGAAGGAAGCATCTCCGACCCCATAAAGTACATATATTCTTGATCAGCATCAACAGCCGAGACGCTATAGCCATGTCCGTCTGTCCGTCTGTCTGTCTGTCTGTCTGTCTTCAGATTTTGTATATATGTTTTCCTATACCATGATCAGAAGAAGTTTGCTTCAAATTATCGATAACTATTCTGGTTTCCGATACACACATGGAATCGATAACAAAAAATATCGAATTTGGAGAATTTAAGCATGAGGATTGAAGTAATGGGTAACGATAGAACTTTTCTGAAATTTTGTCCAAATCGGTTAAGAAACACCGGAGACATCGAATTTATTCGCTTGAAGCTAAGTCAGTTTACCAAAGTCTTACATAATGTAATTTATTTATTGCAACTGGGTTCAGGGTATCTTCTAGTCGGCCTCTCCCAACTAGAGTCTTCTTACTTGTTGTATTTAAGGTTGAACAGCCGCTGCATTGCTTAGAATTACAGAAAACACACGAACATCCATACATACTCTTATTTGCTTTTGTATATTCTGTGTTTTCGTCTGCTCACGCCAATCACTTTGTCTATTTTCTTGCTCTCGCTCTCCAACGTCAGTCCTCCCCGCTCTCAACCGCTCTTATGAGTCGTTCTTGTTGTTATAACTGCTTATGCGCTCACGCACTCTCGCCTAGCGCTCTTTGATTTTTACCGTTTTTTCGTTCTCTTTGCATTGATACGTTTTAACTTACACATACCTGCACCCTATTTTTTTTGCTAAAGCATATTACTTCATGATGCTTGTCTGTTGCAGTGAAAATTGCAAATTGGTTGGTTCAACCACCCAATATTTTATTTTGTGTGGTCTATGTCATCATCATCCACATGAAATGTGTTGGCCTTACAGCCAAAACCAGGGAATGTCTGCTTGCTGACACAGGCCTTAAATGTATTGTGGGTCTTGTAAAGAGGCGGTGAAAGAATCTTGACAATTTATGAGGCAGACTCACGAAGGCTTTAAAGCTATGCACGTTGCTTTTAATAACCTGCAAAAGTCTTTCGAGCAGCTTGAGTCCAATTTCAAAAAAGGCAAAGTGATAACTGAATCCCCGAAGCGTAAAAAGACTTCAGGACCTCATCCGATAACTGTCCCACCTGTTGCCAACTAACCGCTTTTAGTGCCTAGCAATAATCCCCCATGGGTACTATTGCTAGCTCGTTAATTTTATTTAACTGCTCGGAAAGGAATATTAAGAATAACCTTGCCAATAATAACATAATTTGTGATCCTATTAGTGAGTCCTCCGGTCCAACATCTAGTGTGCCTATTGACTTTACTACCGTTACCATTGAGCACACAAGCCTCTGGTTGTTGCGCCACTTAATAAATTTGTTTTTGTTTCTAGGCTGGCATCCGATACGTCATCGGATGATGTTGCAGCATATATTAAAAGTCAAATCGATTCCCTTCTTATTGTTGTTGAAAAGTTTAAATTTAAACATGCCAGAAGTATATCTCCTTTTAAGTTGGGTGCACCGCCAGAACTTTTTCGACAATTTGATCTGAAAAGTTTTGGCCACCGCAGCTTGTCGTTAAGGAGTATACGAATAGGCGAATTAATAACAATAATGGTATAAGGGTTAATAGTACACCGCCTTTTGGCAATCTTGTTGCCTCCACCTCGGCGGCAAAAAACTAACTGAAGTAGTTAGCTTGGCCTTTCAAAATGTTAGAGGCCTTAACACTAAACTGGCTAAATTATATATTAACAGCTTATCTTTTGATGCTCAAATAGTTGCACTCACTGAAACCTGGTTAAAACCTGATATTTCTGATTATTCAATTTTTTCTTCTTAATATAACTTGTACAGATGCGATCGCACTTCCCGCAAGGGGGGTGGTGTTCTCATTGCTGTTGACTCCTGTATTTCCTCTGAACAGATTATTTCTCAGCATCTTCCGGACATAGAGTTTTTGTGTGTTAAAATATTACTAAACGGCCGTTCACATTATGTGAATTGCTCTTATATTCCTCCTCATTCTGATATTAACATTTACTCATCCCATCTGAGTGCCCTGCAACTTGTTTCGTAATTTTTAACAGATATGGATAATCTGATAGTGTTTGGTGATTTTAATCTGCCACATGTTGTATGGTCTGTGAATGACACATCTTCGGCGGTATTACCAGTCACTTCTGATGATTTTATCGATGGCCTACTGGAATTAGGCCTATCGCAAGTTAACAGAGTGCATAACTGTAGTGGTAGAATGTTGGACTCAATATTTGTTTCTTACTCAGATTGCAGTAATGCTAGTAGAATACCCCCTCTAGTGCTTCCGGAAGATACCTACCATCCAACCTTAGAGCCATTCATCGAAATTCTTAACCCTATTTCAGTATCTAAAATATTTTAAAAACCCGTTGCTTTTGTAAAACTAACATTACTAAATTAAATTATCTTCTTCAGCACACTAATTGTTCTCGGCTTTATTTTGTACTGATATAGAAACTGCTATTGCCATATTTTATAGGACCTTGAATTCGCTTTTTGATATTTGTGTTGCCCTCACTTATTCTTCAAGTGATAATAAACCACCTTGGTTGACGAGGGAACTAGCGCAATTGAAAAATGCATAAACAAAATCATATAAAAAATTTAAAAATTCGGGAATTACCTTAGATTTATCTTCGTATTAAGTAGCAAAATCTAGTTAGCTTTCTGTTAACACATCTTGTTATAGTAATTTTCTTAATCATTGTAGACTTAACTTTTCACGTGACCCTTGTGAGGAGCCATATTCACTTATAGCGCCTCACAAAAGCGGATGCATTTATAGCCGCAGCCGGACCTGAGCTGCGGCGAATTCGCATGCTGTCTCGCTCTGACACAGGATGTCAGCGCTAAGGTACGTGTTTGGCACATGGGAGCCACAAAACACGTACCGCAAAAGTCGTGGCAAAGTGCCGTTGGTGTGCGAGCGGTGCATCCACGAATATAGTGATCACCGCCACACCAACGATAGGCGTGATCAGCAACGAGGAACCGTTGTTGCTAGGCGAATCTCACTGGAACGATCACGCCACCTTTGCCCTTGGCGCGACATTGGCAGCGTTGACAGGCCCCGGTCCAGCGAGACAGCAGAAGAGTATAAAAGGAGCCGCCTTGGACAGAGCGGCGAGTTAGTTGAGTACAAATTAGTCGAATACAAGTGAGTGCGAAGTCAGCGAAGCGAAACCTCAGTACGGAGTCAATACGAAATAAGTGAAAATCAGCGCGAAACATAAAGAAGTCCTACGCGAAGGATAAGTTAAGAATTTAAAAGGATTCATATCGCAATAAGGACAAAGCAGATCGTGTCCTTAGCGATTAACAAACATTTTACGGAGAAATCGATACGCGAAATTTAGCCAGCCTTGGGGTGCGTTGCATTTGCAAAGCAACCTCGAATTAAAACCAAGTATCAGATAAGTGAGCCTGGCGAAGGACAGGTGAAGTTAAAGCCAGAGCCTGAGAGTAGGCGACACTATTGGCGAAATCCTTGTGGTAACAAGGAGGCCATAGTAGAGCCTGGCGAATTCGGGCGTTGCTAGCTAAAAACCTCGGTTAGTAAGCGAAACATTGACTCTGAATATTTGGTGCAACGAGAGCGCCAGCATTGCAAATAAAACCACGACACAAGGGCCGTTCGATTCACTAAACTCTAATAAGAAATATCATTAAGTGCACAGCAATTGTAAAGCCCAACGTGAAAACTAGCAGAGAGTGCAGTTTAAAATATATGTATCAAAAGTAAAACTAAATTGTGTTCTTATTGCCGCAGCCGCCACAAATAAAATTTGTTGGCACGTACCCTCAGCACCGCGAGAGTTAGCCCAGCTAAAAACCGCGTAACTTTAGGTTCGTTACAACTGGCGCCCAAACTGTGGATCTACGGCTAATATCACATAGTTTGTTTTAATAAAATACATATAAATAATTGACAATATGGTTCGTTCGTGGGTATACAATCTAAAAAAGGATGCACTAGTGAAATGCGGAGTGGAATTCGGTCTGGAGCTTGAAGGCACTGTCGAAAATATGAGAAGACAATTCGGAGACTGGGTAAGTCAAAATGAAAATACTCTTCCACACAGCGTTCGCATTAGCGAACTGGCAAAAACATACAGCCGACAGTCGCCGAATAAAGAACCCGAATTCATGCGCGAGGAAGGGGAATACGAAGAGGAAAAGGAGTTTGCCGGCATAGACGTAGCAAGGCTGAGCGTCCCATGCACCAGCGCGGCAGCTAGGGCGCGAGATTTACAGGAATCTCGCCGATCGCCCTGGAATACAACCCAACAGCCAGGAGAGCGTAGCCACACCCACACACATGATCAGACCAATGCAA
The DNA here is from genome assembly GCA_030179655.1 of Scaptomyza flava. Classification (NCBI taxonomy): domain Eukaryota; kingdom Metazoa; phylum Arthropoda; class Insecta; order Diptera; family Drosophilidae; genus Scaptomyza; species Scaptomyza flava. The sequence continues at coordinate 171,956 of JARNME010000005.1, forward strand.
GGGCAAGTGAATACCAAAAAGTAGCCAAACAAGTTCGAGAGTGGAGCTTTCGATTCGATGGACTATCGAAGCCTCTCGAATTCTTGGAGCAAGTGGAATGGTCGGCAGACACATATGGATTAAACCTAAATTTAATTCCAAGAGCGATGCCGGAGTTGCTGAAAGGAATGGCACTTAAGTGGTACATAGCTAACAACAGGCATTGGACTACATGGGTGGATTTTGTCGACAGTTTTCAAGAATACTTTTTACCACGAGATTATTTTGAAAATTTGTACGACGAAGTACGCAGACGGCGACAAGCTCTGGATGAGCCCTTTAAAGTCTATATGGTGGAGATGCAGACTCTGATGAGACCCCTACGACTCTCAACAGAGAAGGAAGTGCGCACCATTTACACCAACAGCCTTCCTGACTTGCGCGGATATGCACGGCCAAACCAGTTCTCGAATTTGACCCAGCTTATGCAACTGGCAGAAGAATTCGAAGAACTAGAAAAGGATAGGCTGAAATTGAGGCTACAAAGTGCTACAGCCCAACAACAATACAGCCAACATCAACAACAACAGCTTCAACAACACCGAGATACACAGCAAAATGGACGCGATCACAACCAGAGTCGTGGAAATCGTACCCGATTTATGGCCATGGAGGAGCAGAGCCAGCACACTGGAAGAATGGACGAACGGCCAACCCAACACCTAGGACCCAGCAAAATCCTGCCAGGACACACATAAACAACCCAGGAAGGGCATGTCGCGTGTGTGGACAGGAGGGACACTGGGCGATAGAGTGCCGAAACCCATGCTGGAGTTCTGCTGGGTCTGTGGCAGGATCGGTCAGCGGACAGCCCTATCTTGTCAGTCGGGAAACGGCCAGCGGCGTCCGCCAGCGAGGGGCGAGCGGGAGCCGCCAAGATCCGCCCCGAGACGCTAGTCGGTCACCTGAAAGACGAAGGGACACAGTTGACTGCCACCGTATGGATCGGTGACTGTCAGCATAAGGCTACAGTTGATACAGGGGCTACAAGCAGCTTTGTTAGCGAAGAGCTAGCTTGTAGACTGAACACTGTAGGCCGGAGAAGCGTCGCAAGCAGACAGGTGAAATTAGCAGACGGACATAGCAGCAGGACAACAGAACAAATAACGGTCAAAATAAGACTCGGGCATCGCTGTTTGGAAATAGCGCTTCTAATTATGCCTGGTGTGATAGACGATTTGGTGCTGGTCTGGGATTTTCTGAATGGCATGGGCACAGTGTTGCAGTGTGCGGGATTGGTGGTCACCATCCCAGCACGACGGCACAAGGTTGGAAAGCTGGAAGAGAGACTGTCGGTGGCAGTTGTCAGGAATACAACCGAACAAGACATAGCAACACGTGACTCCAGAAACCCACCTATTGAAAGCAGAAATCTGCACGAAGACCAAGAAATTAACGAATTTCTACTGCGGGAAGTCGCAGCCTTCGAACACCTAAAGGGCACATCACAATAACAGAACACAAAATTGTGATGATTGACGACAGGCCTATAAAACAGCGTTATTTTCCATAGAATCCAAAAATGCAAGCGGAAATTAACCAGCAAGTAGAGGAACTACTTGCGAAAGGTTGCATAGAGCCATCCAACAGCCCACACAGCGCACCAATCGTGATGGTGAAAAAGAAGAATGGAAAATGGCGGTTATGTGTGGATTTTAGGCAACTTAACAGCAGATCCGTTAAGGACGCATATCCATTGCCAAGAGTGCACCACATTTTAGACCAGCTACGTGAAGCCCACTTCATCACTAGCTTGGATCTGAAAGATGGGTACTGGCAGATCCCGATGGAGAAAGCGAGCCGACCAATGACAGCTTATACAGTCCCAGGCAAAGGATTATACCAGTGGAAAGTAATGCCATTTGGGTTACACTCGGCACCGGCCACTTTTCAGAGGGCTTTGGATCGTGTTATTGGACCCGAAATGATGCCACATGCGTTTGCATATTTAGATGACATTATAGTCATCGGAAGAACGCGCGAAGAGCATATGGAAAATCTCAAAGAGGTATTCGGCGGCTGCGGGAAGCAAATCTGCGTATAAACGTGGACAAATGCGATTTCTTTAAAAAGGAATTGAAATATTTGGGCCACAGAGTCACAGAAGAAGGAATTCGCACAGATTCAGATAAAGTTGCTGCAATCGCAGAGTTGAAGCCGCCAAGCAACGTAAAAGAGTTACGACAATACCTGGGCGTTGCATCATGGTACAGGCGCTTCGTAACAGATTTTGCGACGAAAGTAGCACCTCTGAACGCATTGATGAAAAAAGGCGCAAAATGGGAGTGGACTGAGGAGCGGCAAGTAGCTTTTGACACGGTCAAAGAGAAGCTGACTCAGTCCCCAGTATTGGCATGCCCAGATTTCTCAAAAACATTTTGCTTGCAGACGGATGCAAGTAACTATGGCCTGGGTGCGATATTGACCCAACCGTCGGAGCAAGGTGAAAGGGTAATATCGTACGCCAGTAGGACACTAAACGGTGCCGAACGGAACTATTCGGCAACTGAAAAAGAGTGCCTAGCCATAGTGTGGGGAATCAGAAAGCTAAGGCCATACCTGGAAGGCTACCATTTTGTGGTCATAACGGACCACATGGCGCTGAAGTGGCTAAACTCAATTGAGAGTCCATCAGGCAGAATAGCGCGTTGGGCGCTTGAACTGCAACAATACGACTTTGAAGTCAAATACCGTAAAGGCAACCTCAATGTCGTAGCCGATGCACTTTCGAGACAGCCACTTCCGGAGACATGCTGCCTAAGAAAAATCGCCACAGAAGGGATGGAGGCAGACAACGCAAATTGCAACTGGATTCAGAAATTAAAAAGGAAATCGCACAAAATGCAAGGAAATATCCAGATTACATGGAGGAAAATGGCAACCTGTACAGACACATCCCACACCGCGCTGGAGGCGGAGATGTGGAAGCTTGGAAGCTTTGTGTACCCAAAGGTAAAAGGAAGGAGGTATTATTGGAGAACCACGACGCAGCCACAGCCGGTCATTTCGGAACCCGGAAAACGATAGCAAGAGTAGCGACACGCTACTACTGGCCAGGCTTGTACAGGGACGTGCGCACATATGTGCACAACTGCGAAACTTGTCAACAATATAAGCCAAGTCAAATGGCAGCAGCAGGAAAGATGTTGACACAAATTCCGGAAGAGCCATGGAGTACCGTGTGTGCTGATTTTGTTGGCCCACTGCCAAGATCAAAACACGGCAACACAATGCTATTGGTGATGTTTGACCGTTTCTCTAAGTGGACTGAGTTAGTTCCGCTAAGGAGCGCAACCACAGCCACTTTGCAAAAGGGATTCAGAGAGAGAATTTTGGCACGATTTGGGGTGCCAAAAGTTCTCATAACGGACAACGGAACACAATTTACGAGTAAAGCCTTCAAAAGCTTTCTCCAAGAATTGGGAGTGCGACACCAATTTACGGCACCATACACTCCGCAAGAGAATCCTACAGAACGTGCGAACCGCACGGTAAAAACGATGATTGCACAATTCACAAAAGATAACCAGCGGTGCTGGGATGAATTTTTGCCAGAATTATCACTAGCCGTTAACACCAGCGTATCGGCGTCTACGGGCTACAGTGCAGCGTTTATCACGCAAGGGCGTGAACCAAGGCTGCCAAATGCGCTGTACGACAGCGTGACACTCGGCACAGGGCAACCGCCACAAACACCCAGCGACAACGCGAAAAAATTGAGAGAAGTTTTTGAAGTGGTACGCAGGAGTTTAGAGAAGGCCGCTCAGGACCAAGCAAGGCATTACAACCTACGGCGACGGCAGTGGAAACCATCCGTAGGAGACAAGGTGTGGGTGAAACACACCACCTGTCAAATGCAGCGGAAGGCTTCGCTGCGAAGCTTGCTCCCAAATTTGCCGGACCATATACAATAATAAATTTTGTATCACCTGTTATCTGTAAATTACAAGGGAAAACTGGGGAAAAAGAACGGACCGCGCACATAGGCGACATAAAACCCCACGGAGGTGGAACGGACAACGGGTGAGATAACAAAATTTTTTTTTTGGGGCACAAATTACGTTAAGACCCTGGAACAAAAAGTAATTTTTATCTGGAAAAGAAAAGGGCGGTTAATAAGTGGCCTTTTCAGGACGTATCTCATTTACTCACCTGAATCTCCATTGCCTCCTATAAATAAAAAATAAAAAAAATCATTAGTTGATTTGGTTTTTTTGGAAAAAAAAGGGGTGAATATGTATTAATACATATTAAATATCTTCCCCACTCAACACATTCAACAAATATAAAAATAATAAAATAAATATGTAAGGTATTACATATTTATTAAACAATAAAAAAATTAAATATGTAAGGTATTACATATTCTATAAATAATAAAAATAAATATGTAAGGTATTACATATTTATTAAACAATAACAAAAAAAAAAATATATGTAAGTTATTACATATATATAAATAATAAAAATGAATATGTAAGGTATTACATATTTATTAAAAATAACAGACAATAATGAATGTGTGGAAAAAAAAAATAAATAAAAAAAAAAAAAATAATAATAAATAGTAATAAGAGCCACGGCCCAACCAAGGATATTACAAAACCGGATCTGAACGCGGCGAAAGGTGTGCGAAGCAAACGCTGCTAGGAAAACGGTTAATGAAAAGGTCAGCGATATCGCAAAGAGAGCGCTGACAAAACATGGCGGTCGCATGCGGGAAGGATACCGTAACATGCGCACCTACACTGTTGCACATGCGTAAAGAGTAGGGGTATAAAAGGTGCCGACTACCATGCAGTCGGTCACTTTGCGATATTTTTTTCAAAAGAAAACACTCACCAGCAAGAATGGAAAACGGAAACAACAGCCACACCGAGGGAAGGAGGGCAGTCCATACGTCGAGCCGTGACCCACGTGCGCACTCTCGCACACCAGCGGGGGATGTGTGCGTGGTCGACGCGGCGGCCATGGGTGCCAGCGCCAGAGGGCGCAGAAACGTGGCGCGACGAGGGCGTTGGGCCGGACAGCCCTATGCGCGTGTCGAGCCGCAGCGGGAGGCATCTCCAGATGTGCTGGAGCTGCGGGCGTCGCCCATTTTTGAATCTGTTGAAGAGCGGGAGGCGGAAGAACGGGAGCGTTGCCGCCGCCAGGAGCTGGACGAAGAGCGCGAGTGGGTGCGCAGGGCGTACGGCGACGACTTCGATAGTAGCGACTGGGAGGTGGATGCCAGCGCTGGTCCAGTGGGCGAAATTGAGGAGTCGCCGCCGCCAAGGGACTTCGTGGAGGTGAACCCGGAATGGGTACGCATGTGCCATCCCGAGGCACCACCGACGCCAGAGGACGAGAATGTGGGCCCAGCCAGCCCGGAGCGGTTCACCACACCGCCACTACCGGAGACGCCGCCACCAGACTGGCGCCCCGCTAGGCCACCATCGCCTTTTCCACGCGGAGTGGAGGTGTCGGACGCGGAAGATGAGGTAATCTCGATCTCGTCCGAGTCGGAGGGGGAAGCAGCACCGGAGACCGAGGAGCGGGTGCCGCAAGGCGAAGACGAAGAGCCACCACCGCCTACGGCGACTATTAATAGGGAGAAGCGGTTCGTGGACGGGCGGTGGCACCACACCGCGACGGTTGTCCTGGAATGGACAGAGGAGGTGGCACCGCCCCGCGAGGGTTTTATTAAAGAGTTGACGCCACCACGACCGCGTACGCCAACGCCACCCCGACAGCGTACACCGACGCCACCACGACCGCGTACACCGACGCCACCGCGAGCACGACCGCCGACGCCGCCACCACCACACACACTTCAAACACCAGTCTGCACGGCCACCAGCCCGACAACACGGACAGCGCCGTGGGAATGGCCAACACCGCTGCAGGTGGGCACGCCGCCTCGCCCCAGGACACCGCCTCCACCACACGCTTGGGCAACCCATCCGTGCGCCCAGCGTTCGGTCGGCAGGCTTCATGCCCGTATGGGGAACGGCCGGCTCGCCCGGTGCTGCAGCGGCAGTCATCCGCACCGTTGACGACTCCTGGATGGAGAGAGGTGGCGCGAGCAGACTGGACACCAGAAGTAATGGCAGCCACAACAGGAGGGAGTGACAGGCGCACGTCGCGTATCGTTTGGGCGCACGGCCAGAGATACCGCGTGCGAATTTCGACCAGAGGCACGCGGGCCTTTGTGGCAGAGTAAGCGGGAGAAAAAAAAAAAAGCAAAAACAACACTAGCACGCACAATAAAAAAAAAAAATTATAAAAAAAAAAAAAAATAGTATTCGCAAATTATTTCGTGTAACCTGGAAAAAAAATATAAAGAAAACAGGTGGATTAAACTGCAGGAGGGAAGGTGAAGTTTGCTGGAAGCATACTCACATAAAATGTGTGTGTGATCCAGCGCGGGCGGCAATGCCGTTTAGCCTGAAAAAAAAAAAAGAGAACATGATTTAGGATATGGTGGAAATGGCGCAAGGCGCAAAAATATGTTACTTACTTTTGCTTTTTAGATTCTTTCAGCAACAACAAAACAATTGCAAACTGCAAATTGTGTGTCATGGCCGATTAGTGTTGGATAGTTGCGGGTGGCCATATCGATCTGGCCACATCGCAAATATCGTTCTGGCCACATCGCAAATATCGATCTGGCCGGGCGATGCAAAGTCGCTAGATGGCGTTACGCGACCACCAGCTGATCGTTACAGCGTCACTGCTAACGGGCGCCAAAGTTCAAAGCGGAGGCGCGCGATTTGAAAGACGAAAAATTCACCTCTAACGGACGCAAAAAAAATTCAAAAACGTAGGCGCGCGATTTGAAAGACGAAAAATACACCTCTAACGGACGCCAAAAATTCAAAACGTAGGCGCGCGATTTGAAAGACACAAAATTAAGTGGAAGACTTCCACTTCCGGAGAAAGAGGGGAGTGTGAGGAGCCATATTCACTTATAGCGCCTCACAAAAAGCGGATGCATTTATAGCCGCAGCCGGACCTGAGCTGCGGCAAATTCGCATGCTGTCTCGCTCTGACACAGGATGTCAGCGCTAAGGTACGTGTTTGGCACATGGGAGCCACAAAACACGTACCGCAAAAGTCGTGGCAAAGTGCCGTTGGTGTGCGAGCGGTGCATCCACGAGATATAGTGATCACCGTCACACCAACCACAGGCGTGATCAGCAACAAGGAACCGTTGTTGCTAGGCAAATCTCTCTGGAACGATCACGCCACCTTTGCCCTTGGCGCGACATTGGCAGCGTTGACAGGCCCCGGTCCAGCGAGACAGCAGAAGAGTATAAAGGAGCCGCCTTGGACAGAGCGGCGAGTTAGTTGAGTACAAATTAGTCGAATACAAGTGAGTGCGAAGTCAGCGAAGCGAAACCTCAGTACGGAGTCAATACGAAATAAGTGAAAATCAGCGCGAAACATAAAGAAGTCCTACGCGAAGGATAAGTTAAGAATTTAAAAGGATTCATATCGCAATAAGGACAAAGCAGATCGTGTCCTTAGCGATTAACAAACATTTTACGGAGAAATCGATACGCGAAATTTAGCCAGCCTTGGGGTGCGTTGCATTTGCAAAGCAACCTCGAATTAAAACCAAGTATCAGATAAGTGAGCCTGGCGAAGGACAGGTGAAGTTAAAGCCAGAGCCTGAGAGTAGGCGACACTATTGGCGAAATCCTTGTGGTAACAAGGAGGCCATAGTAGAGCCTGGCGAATTCGGGCGTTGCTAGCTAAAAACCTCGGTTAGTAAGCGAAACATTGACTCTGAATATTGGTGCAACGAGAGCGCCAGCATTGCAAATAAAACCACGACACAAGGGCCGTTCGATTCACTAAACTCTAATAAGAAATATCATTAAGTGCACAGCAATTGTAAAGCCCAACGTGAAAACTAGCAGAGAGTGCAGTTTAAAATATATGTATCAAAAGTAAAACTAAATTGTGTTCTTATTGCCGCAGCCGCCACAAATAAAAATTTGTTGGCACGTACCCTCAGCACCGCGAGAGTTAGCCCAGCTAAAAACCGCGTAACTTTAGGTTCGTTACAACTGGCGCCCAAACTGTGGATCTACGGCTAATATCACATAGTTTGTTTTAATAAAATACATATAAATAATTGACAATATGGTTCGTTCGTGGGTGTACAATCTAAAAAAGGATGCACTAGTGAAATGCGGAGTGGAATTCGGTCTGGAGCTTGAAGGCACTGTCGAAAATATGAGAAGACAATTCGGAGACTGGGTAAGTCAAAATGAAAATACTCTTCCACACAGCGTTCGCATTAGCGAACTGGCAAAAACATACAGCCGACAGTCGCCGAATAAAGAACCCGAATTCATGCGCGAGGAAGGGGAATACGAAGAGGAAAAGGAGTTTGCCGGCATAGACGTAGCAAGGCTGAGCGTCCCATGCACCAGCGCGGCAGCTAGGGCGCGAGATTTACAGGAATCTCGCCGATCGCCCTGGAATACAACCCAACAGCCAGGAGAGCGTAGCCACACCCACACACATGATCAGACCAATGCAAGGGCAAGTGAATACCAAAAGTAGCCAAACAAGTTCGAGAGTGGAGCTTTCGATTCGATGGACTATCGAAGCCTCTCGAATTCTTGGAGCAAGTGGAATGGTCGGCAGACACATGTGGATTAAACCTAAATTTAATTCCAAGAGCGATGCCGGAGTTGCTGAAAGGAATGGCACTTAAGTGGTACATAGCTAACAACAGGCATTGGACTACATGGTGGATTTTGTCGACAGTTTTCAAGAATACTTTTTACCACGAGATTATTTTGAAAATTTGTACGACGAAGTACGCAGACGGCGACAAGCTCTGGATGAGCCCTTTAAAGTCTATATGGTGGAGATGCAGACTCTGATGAGACCCCTACGACTCTCAACAGAGAAGGAAGTGCGCACCATTTACACCAACAGCCTTCCTGACTTGCGCGGATATGCACGGCCAAACCAGTTCTCGATTTGACCCAGCTTATGCAACTGGCAGAAGAATTCGAAGAACTAGAAAAGGATAGGCTGAAATTGAGGCTACAAAGTGCTACAGCCCAACAACAATACAGCCAACATCAACAACAACAGCTTCAACAACACCGAGATACACAGCAAAATGGACGCGATCACAACCAGAGTCGTGGAATCGTACCCGATTTATGGCCATGGAGGAGCAGAGCCAGCACACTGGAAGAATGGACGAACGGCCAACCCCAACACCTAGGACCCAGCAAAATCCTGCCAGGACACACATAAACAACCCAGGAAGGGCATGTCGCGTGTGTGGACAGGAGGGACACTGGGCGATAGAGTGCCGAAACCCAATGCTGGAGTTCTGCTGGGTCTGTGGCAGGATCGGTCAGCGGACAGCCCTATCTTGTCAGTCGGGAAACGGCCAGCGGCGTCCGCCAGCGAGGGGCGAGCGGGAGCCGCCAAGATCCGCCCCGAGACGCTAGTCGGTCACCTGAAAGACGAAGGGACACAGTTGACTGCCACCGTATGGATCGGTGACTGTCAGCATAAGGCTACAGTTGATACAGGGGCTACAAGCAGCTTTGTTAGCGAAGAGCTAGCTGTAGACTGAACACTGTAGGCCGGAGAAGCGTCGCAAGCAGACAGGTGAAATTAGCAGACGGACATAGCAGCAGGACAACAGAACAAATAACGGTCAAAATAAGACTCGGGCATCGCTGTTTGGAAATAGCGCTTCTAATTATGCCTGGTGTGATAGACGATTTGGTGCTGGTCTGGGATTTTCTGAATGGCATGGGCACAGTGTTGCAGTGTGCGGGATTGGTGGTCACCATCCCAGCACGACGGCACAAGGTTGGAAAGCTGGAAGAGAGACTGTCGGTGGCAGTTGTCAGGAATACAACCGAACAAGACATAGCAACACGTGACTCCAGAAACCCACCTATTGAAAGCAGAAATCTGCACGAAGACCAAGAAATTAACGAATTTCTACTGCGGGAAGTCGCAGCCTTCGAACACCTAAAGGGCACATCACAAATAAACAGAACACAAAATGTGATGATTGACGACAGGCCTATAAAACAGCGTTATTTTCCATAGAATCCAAAAATGCAAGCGGAAATTAACCAGCAAGTAGAGGAACTACTTGCGAAAGGTTGCATAGAGCCATCCAACAGCCCACACAGCGCACCAATCGTGATGGTGAAAAAGAAGAATGGAAAATGGCGGTTATGTGTGGATTTTAGGCAACTTAACAGCAGATCCGTTAAGGACGCATATCCATTGCCAAGAGTGCACCACATTTTAGACCAGCTACGTGAAGCCCACTTCATCACTAGCTTGGATCTGAAAGATGGGTACTGGCAGATCCCGATGGAGAAAGCGAGCCGACCAATGACAGCTTTTACAGTCCCAGGCAAAGGATTATACCAGTGGAAAGTAATGCCATTTGGGTTACACTCGGCACCGGCCACTTTTCAGAGGGCTTTGGATCGTGTTATTGGACCCGAAATGATGCCACATGCGTTTGCATATTTAGATGACATTATAGTCATCGGAAGAACGCGCGAAGAGCATATGGAAAATCTCAAAGAGGTATTTCGGCGGCTGCGGGAAGCAAATCTGCGTATAAACGTGGACAAATGCGATTTCTTTAAAAAGGAATTGAAATATTTGGGCCACAGAGTCACAGAAGAAGGAATTCGCACAGATTCAGATAAAGTTGCTGCAATCGCAGAGTTGAAGCCGCCAAGCAACGTAAAAGAGTTACGACAATACCTGGGCGTTGCATCATGGTACAGGCGCTTCGTAACAGATTTTGCGACGAAAGTAGCACCTCTGAACGCATTGATGAAAAAAGGCGCAAAATGGGAGTGGACTGAGGAGCGGCAAGTAGCTTTTGACACGGTCAAAGAGAAGCTGACTCAGTCCCCAGTATTGGCATGCCCAGATTTCTCAAAAACATTTTGCTTGCAGACGGATGCAAGTAACTATGGCCTGGGTGCGATATTGACCCAACCGTCGGAGCAAGGTGAAAGGGTAATATCGTACGCCAGTAGGACACTAAACGGTGCCGAACGGAACTATTCGGCAACTGAAAAAGAGTGCCTAGCCATAGTGTGGGGAATCAGAAAGCTAAGGCCATACCTGGAAGGCTACCATTTTGTGGTCATAACGGACCACATGGCGCTGAAGTGGCTAAACTCAATTGAGAGTCCATCAGGCAGAATAGCGCGTTGGGCGCTTGAACTGCAACAATACGACTTTGAAGTCAAATACCGTAAAGGCAACCTCAATGTCGTAGCCGATGCACTTTCGAGACAGCCACTTCCGGAGACATGCTGCCTAAGAAAAATCGCCACAGAAGGGATGGAGGCAGACAACGCAAATTGCAACTGGATTCAGAAATTAAAAAGGAAATCGCACAAAATGCAAGGAAATATCCAGATTACATGGAGGAAAATGGCAACCTGTACAGACACATTCCACACCGCGCTGGAGGCGGAGATGTGGAAGCTTGGAAGCTTTGTGTACCCAAAGGTAAAAGGAAGGAGGTATTATTGGAGAACCACGACGCAGCCACAGCCGGTCATTTAAGAACCCGGAAAACGATAGCAAGAGTAGCGACACGCTACTACTGGCCAGGCTTGTACAGGGACGTGCGCACATATGTGCACAACTGCGAAACTTGTCAACAATATAAGCCAAGTCAAATGGCAGCAGCAGGAAAGATGTTGACACAAATTCCGGAAGAGCCATGGAGTACCGTGTGTGCTGATTTTGTTGGCCCACTGCCAAGATCAAAACACGGCAACACAATGCTATTGGTGATGTTTGACCGTTTCTCTAAGTGGACTGAGTTAGTTCCGCTAAGGAGCGCAACCACAGCCACTTTGCAAAAGGGATTCAGAGAGAGAATTTTGGCACGATTTGGGGTACCAAAAGTTCTCATAACGGACAACGGAACACAATTTACGAGTAAAGCCTTCAAACGCTTTCTCGAAGAATTGGGAGTGCGACACCAATTACGGCACCATACACTCCGCAAGAGAATCCTACAGAACGTGCGAACCGCACGGTAAAAACGATGATTGCACAATTCACAAAAGATAACCAGCGGTGCTGGGATGAATTTTTGCCAGAATTATCACTAGCCGTTAACACCAGCGAATCGGCGTCTACGGGCTACAGTGCAGCGTTTATCACGCAAGGGCGTGAACCAAGGCTGCCAAATGCGCTGTACGACAGCGTGACACTCGGCACAGGGCAACCGCCACAAACACCCAGCGACAACGCGAAAAAATTGAGAGAAGTTTTTGAAGTGGTACGCAGGAGTTTAGAGAAGGCCGCTCAGGACCAAGCAAGGCATTACAACCTACGGCGACGGCAGTGGAAACCATCCGTAGGAGACAAGGTGTGGGTGAAACAACACCACCTGTCAAATGCAGCGGAAGGCTTCGCTGCGAAGCTTGCTCCCAAATTTGCCGGACCATATACAATAATAAATTTGTATCACCTGTTATCTGTAAATTACAAGGGAAAACTGGGGGAAAAAGAACGGACCGCGCACATAGGCGACATAAAAACCCCACGGAGGTGGAACGGACAACGGGTGAGATAACAAAATTTTTTTTTTTGGGGCACAAATTACGTTAAGACCCTGGAACAAATGTAATTTTTTTTTGTGATGGTGAATATCTGGAAAAGAAAAGGGCGGTTTATAAGTGGCCTTTTCAGGACGTATCTCATTTACTCACCTGAATCTCCATTGCCTCCTATAAATAAAAAATAAAAAAATCATTAGTTGATTTGGTTTTTTTGGGAAAAAAAAAAAGGGGTGAATATGTATTAATACATATTAAATATCTTCCCCACTCAACACATTCAACAAATATAAAAATAATAAAATAAATATGTAAGGTATTACATATTTATTAAACAATAACAAAAAAAAAAATATATGTAAGTTATTACATATATATAAATAATAAAAATGAATATGTAAGGTATTACATATTTATTAAAAATAACAGACAATAATGAATGTGTGGAAAAAAAAATAAATAAAAAAAATAAAAATAATAATAAAATAGTAATAAGAGCCACGGCCCAACCAAGGATATTACAAAACCGGACCTGAACGCGGCGAAAGGTGTGCGAAGCAAACGCTGCTAGGAAAACGGTTAATGAAAAAGGTCAGCGATATCGCAAAGAGAGCGCTGACAAAACATGGCGGTCGCATGCGGGAAGGATACCGTAACATGCGCACCTACACTGTTGCACATGCGTAAAGAGTAGGGGTATAAAAGGTGCCGACTACCATGCAGTCGGTCACTTTGCGATATTTTTTTCAAAAGAAAACACTCACCAGCAAGAATGGAAAACGGAAACAACAGCCACACCGAGGGAAGGAGGGCAGTCCATACGTCGAGCCGTGACCCACGTGCGCACTCTCGCACACCAGCGGGGGATGTGTGCGTGGTCGACGCGGCGGCCATGGGTGCCAGCGCCAGAGGGCGCAGAAACGTGGCGCGACGAGGGCGTTGGGCCGGACAGCCCTATGCGCGTGTCGAGCCGCAGCGGGAGGCATCTCCAGATGTGCTGGAGCTGCGGGCGTCGCCCATTTTTGAATCTGTTGAAGAGCGGGAGGCGGAAGAACGGGAGCGTTGCCGCCGCCAGGAGCTGGACGAAGAGCGCGAGTGGGTGCGCAGGGCGTACGGCGACGACTTCGATAGTAGCGACTGGGAGGTGGATGCCAGCGCTGGTCCAGTGGGCGAAATTGAGGAGTCGCCGCCGCCAAGGGACTTCGTGGAGGTGAACCCGGAAGGGTACGCATGTGCCATCCCGAGGCACCACCGACGCCAGAGGACGAGAATGTGGGCCCAGCCAGCCCGGAGCGGTTCACCACACCGCCACTACCGGAGACGCCGCCACCAGACTGGCGCCCCGCTAGGCCACCATCGCCTTTTCCACGCGGAGTGGAGGTGTCGGACGCGGAAGATGAGGTAATCTCGATCTCGTCCGAGTCGGAGGGGACAGCAGCACCGGAGACCGAGGAGCGGGTGCCGCAAGGCGAAGCCGAAGAGCCACCACCGCCTACGGCGACTATTAATAGGGAGATGCGGTTCGTGGACGGGCGGTGGCACCACACCGCGACGGTTGTCCTGGAATGGACAGAGGAGGTGGCACCGCCCCGCGAGGGTTTTATTAAAGAGTTGACGCCACCACGACCGCGTACGCCAACGCCACCCCGACAGCGTACACCGACGCCACCACGACCGCGTACACCGACGCCACCGCGAGCACGACCGCCGACGCCGCCACCACCACACACACTTCAAACACCAGTCTGCACGGCCACCAGCCCGACAACACGGACAGCGCCGTGGGAATGGCCAACACCGCTGCAGGTGGGCACGCCGCCTCGCCCCAGGACACTGCCTCCACCACACGCTTGGGCAACCCATCCGGTGCGCCCAGCGTTCGGTCGGCAGGCTTCATGCCCGTATGGGGAACGGCCGGCTCGCCCGGTGCTGCAGCGGCAGTCATCCGCACCGTTGACGACTCCTGGATGGAGAGAGGTGGCGCGAGCAGACTGGACACCAGAAGTAATGGCAGCCACAACAGGAGGGAGTGACAGGCGCACGTCGCGTATCGTTTGGGCGCACGGCCAGAGATACCGCGTGCGAATTTCGACCAGAGGCACGCGGGCCTTTGTGGCAGAGTAAGCGGGAAAAAAAAAAAAAGCAAAAACAACACTAGCACGCACAATAAAAAAAAAAAATATTAAAAAAAAAAAAAATAGTATTCGCATATTATTTCGTGTAACCTGGAAAAAAAATATAAAGAAAACAGGTGGATTAAACTGCAGGAGGGGGGGTGAAGTTTGCTGGAAGCATACTCACATAAAATGTGTGTGTGATCCAGCGCGGGCGGCAATGCCGTTTTGCCTGAAAAAAAAAGAGAGAACATGATTTAGGATATGGTGAAAATGGCGCAAGGCGCAAAATATGTTACTTACTTTTGCTTTTTAGATTCTTTTCAGCAACAACAAAACAATTGCAAACTGCAAATTGTGTGTCATGGCCGATTAGTGTTGGATAGTTGCGGGTGGCCATATCGATCTGGCCACATCGCAAATATCGTTCTGGCCACATCGCAAATATCGATCTGGCCGGGCGATGCAAAGTCGCTAGATGGCGTTACGCGACCACCAGCTGATCGTTACAGCGTCACTGCTAACGGGCGCCAAAGTTCAAAGCGGAGGCGCGCGATTTGAAAGACGAAAAATTCACCTCTAACGGACGCCAAAATTCAAAACGTAGGCACGCGATTTGAAAGACACAAAATTAAGTGGAAGACTTCCACTTCCGGAGAAAGAGGGGAGTGTGAGGAGCCATATTCACTTATAGCGCCTCACAAAAAGCGGATGCATTTATAGCCGCAGCCGGACCTGAGCTGCGGAGAATTCGCATGCTGTCTCGCTCTGACACAGGATGTCAGCGCTAAGGTACGTGTTTGGCACATGGGAGCCACAAAACACGTACCGCAAAAGTCGTGGCAAAGTGCCGTTGGTGTGCGAGCGGTGCATCCACGAAATATAGTGATAACCGTCACACCAACGACAGGCGTGATCAGCAACGAGGAACCGTTGTTGCTAGGCGAATCTCACTGGAACGATCACGCCACCTTTGCCCTTGGCGCGACATTGGCAGCGTTGACAGGCCCCGGTCCAGCGAGACAGCAGAAGAGTATAAAAGGAGCCGCCTTGGACAGAGCGGCGAGTTAGTTGAGTACAAATTAGTCGAATACAAGTGAGTGCGAAGTCAGCGAAGCGAAACCTCAGTACGGAGTCAATACGAAATAAGTGAAAATCAGCGCGAAACATAAAGAAGTCCTACGCGAAGGATAAGTTAAGAATTTAAAAGGATTCATATCGCAATAAGGACAAAGCAGATCGTGTCCTTAGCGATTAACAAACATTTTACGGAGAAATCGATACGCGAAATTTAGCCAGCCTTGGGGTGCGTTGCATTTGCAAAGCAATCTCGAATTAAAACCAAGTATCAGATAAGTGAGCCTGGCGAAGGACAGGTGAAGTTAAAGCCAGAGCCTGAGAGTAGGCGACACTATTGGCGAAATCCTTGTGGTAACAAGGAGGCCATAGTAGAGCCTGGCGAATTCGGGCGTTGCTAGCTAAAAACCTCGGTTAGTAGGCGAAACATTGACTCTGAATATTTGGTGCAACGAGAGCGCCAGCATTGCAAATAAAACCACGACACAAGGGCCGTTCGATTCACTAAACTCTAATAAGAAATATCATTAAGTGCACAGCAATTGTAAAGCCCAACGTGAAAACTAGCAGAGAGTGCAGTTTAAAATATATGTATTAAAAGTAAAACTAAATTGTGTTCTTATTGCCGCAGCCGCCACAAATAAAAATTTGTTGGCACGTACCCTCAGCACCGCGAGAGTTAGCCCAGCTAAAAACCGCGTAACTTTAGGTTCGTTACACCCTAAACAGTTTTATAAATTTGTTAACTCTAAACGTAAGACTTCTTGCTTGCCATCCTCAGTATACCTAGATGATACAAAAGCAAGTTCTGATCAGGCAGTAGCCGATCTATTTGCTGAGTATTTTTAATCAGTATACTCATCGAATATGTATTGTAGTAGTAATTCCTATCCTTTTTAAGTTCAAAAGTCAAATTGCATATTTGTCCCAGTAGTTACTAAGTCCATGCTCCTGAGTGAATTTAACTCTATTAAACCTGGCTACTTGCCTGGTCCTGATGGAGTGCCAGGTTGTATTCTTAGATACTGCGCGGATTCTCTTGTGCGCCATTAAATCAATTATCTAACACGTCTGTTGACTCAATAATACCACTCCATAAAAATCTTCAAAATTAAACGTTAAAAATTATAGGGGCATATCCAAGTTGTCTGCCATACCAAAAGTCTTAGAAAAATTATATGTTCTCAACTGCAACACGGATGTAGTTCGATTATATCGCCCTATCAACATGGTTTTGTTAGGCGTAGATCTACTACCACTAACCTTCTTGAATTCACTTCGCTTGTTATCAAAGGGTTTCAGGAAAAAATGCAAACTGATGTTGTTTATACCGATTTTAGTAATTCATTTGATTATGTTAGTCATTCTCTGTTGCTTCAAAATTAAATATTATTGGATTTCCATCAAAACTATTATTCTGACTTTCGGAGTACTTGTGTGGCCATACACATAAAGTATTTTTTAAATCGTCTGTATCTAAACCTATTTTCGTACCTCTGGTGTACCCCAGGGTAGCCATCTTCGTCCTTTTCTATTTAATTACTTTATAAACGATCTCCCAGCTGTTATTACTAACTCTTTTGTGTATCAGGAGTGTGCCAGCCATCAAAACCAACCGAATTCCAACCTAAGACCAACCTGGTTTTAGGTGTGCCAGAGCAGACTTCGTGATGGTTTTGAAATCTCCATAAATTGGTCAGAGATTTGGTTAGTTTAAGCAATATTAAATGTCCATTGCATAACAAGTGTTAATTTTTCGAAAGGTAATTTTAAGTTTAATTGCATATTGCAAATACATTTGAATTTTATAAACAGTTTAATTCATGATTTAGATATTAATAAATCTCTAACGAATCTCTAAGACTATTGGCCGTTCCATGTAGGCGTGCAATACCTTCCCTAACAAGAGAGGTGCCACCTAGTTCGTTTAACCATAACTATTATTCGGAGTCTTTAATAAGTCAATTTAAAAGATACTTATTTGTGGCAAATAAACATAAAAAATCTTACTTTTAGGTAACAAAATTGCATGGTCGAGCAGTGGACAGTTTGTTGTAAATTTAACAAAGTTATTGCAGAAAACGTTTTTTTAGAAGGTGGTTATACAGTAAGTAGCCGCCGTTCAACCTTTTCTTTCGCCAACTCTTCTTTTCTAAGCATGTCAAGCAAAAGAAAACTTCCAAGAGGCATTTCTATTTAATATCACTTTTACTTTTGCACTTTGGGCTGTCAAGCAACATGAGTTACTTGGCGGGCAAAATATTAAATATTAATTTTGTATAAGAATTACCAGAGATATGACCTAACTTATTTCATTTTACCAAATGTTAAATATAACACTAATGCACTGTGGCCAACATTGAAAACAAATACAAAAATAGCAAATACATTTCAGGCAATTTTTAGTTTTCAAAGGTAGCAACTCTTTTTGGCCATTTTCGGTTTACGTATTTTCTCCGAAAATTTTACCGAAAAATGAAATCTCCCAAACTTCTGTTGCTTGATGCTTTACCACTTGACCGTGTGTTTGAAATTAAAGATTTAGGCATACTTCTTGATCCTAAATTTAAGTTGACGCTCATATTTCGTATATGGTCAATAAGGCCATTAATGTCCTTGGCTTCATCAAGCGGTGGTCGAAAGAGTTTAATGATCCCTACACCACTAAAACGCTTTATACATCCCTAGTACGTCCCATCCTGGAGTATGGATCTTATGTGTGGTCCCCACAATACTCGATTCACCAAGATAGAATTGAATCTGTGCAGAAGAAATTTCTTCTATTTGCTCTTAGAAGTTTTAGCTGGGTTCTTGGAGTTGACTTACCCCCGTATTCAAGTAGACTCGTTTTGATAAGTCTTCCCTCCCTGTTAAGCCGTAGAACTATGCATGGAGTATTATTTATTACTAACCCACTCAATGGTGAAATCGAATTAAATTTAATGTCCCGGTTAGATCTTCACGTAACTTTTTAGCCCTTAGCGTTGATCGTTGCTTCAGCAACTATTTAATTGAAGAACCATTTCGTGTTATATGTTCTGACTAAAACAAACTTTATTCTGTTGTCTCTCTAAAAATATCGATCCTGTCTGCTTTATCTAATCGTAACCACTAACTACTAATCTAACGCTGGTCTGATTGGGTTTTTCTGGGTTTTTACCAATCCTCGCAACAAATGTTGGACTGCTCAATTTCTTATTGAATTTCCCAGAGCTTTAACGTTAACTTTTAATTATTTTTCAGATTAATATATTATTCTATATTTTACTTAATTTAATTATTTTAACTTTTTTTTAATTTAAATTAAATTTAATTCATTTAAATGTCTGCTGCTCTTAGCTGACTATACATCTATAGGATCGTCATGGTATTTGGACAGGATTGCCTTTAGTTGACTTTCGTCATTTCTGTCTATTTTTGTCACTTTTTGTAGTAGCGCTACTTTTATTTTCAAATATTTACTGCCCATATTTTTAAATTCATTAAGTGATACAAATCCGAAAATTTGTTCACTTGGTGACATCTGTAACGATTATATGTATTCCGGCATCTGAATTAAGCCTTTGAAAAAATTTACCTAAATCGAATTTTTCATTACAGTACAAATCTTTAACTGGGAATCGTGAAATAATTCGTTTTCCTTTTTTTAGCAAACAATTATTTTTACCGAATTTTATTTTCACAAATGTCGTTGTGTCATTATTGCTAACAACTTCATAGACATTGGGCTCTTTTCACTCTTTTGATTCTTTTGGCAATTTTTGTTTTTCATCTGCGCAGATTTTTTCCTGTCTTTTTGATGACCTTGTTTGGACCATCATTATATTTCTGTTCATTTCTATAAAAATTTCTACTTATATTCTCGATAATGCATCTGCAACGTGATTATCTTTCCCCTTGAGGTATTCTACTGTGAATTGATATTCTTCCAAATCTAGTCTCATTCTAGTCAAATTTGAAGTAGGATTTTTCATCGAAAAAAGGTAGGTTAAAGGTCTATGGTCTGTTTTACTAAGAAATGCCTTCCATAAACGTATGGTCTAAAATGTTTTATTGCCCAGTGTATTGCAGCTAATTCCTACTCTGTAGTTGATTTATTGCTTTCTCCCTGTGAGAATGCTCTTGAAGCGAATGCAATTGGAATTGCATAACGTTGTACTCTTGAGTTAGTACGGCACCACATACATGTTTACTTGCATCTGTGGTTATGCAAAATTCTTTGCTGAAGTCAGGGTATTGTAACAATGTAGGATTCATTAATGCCTTTTTTAAGTATTTGAATGCGTCTTCGCATTCTTTTGTCCACTCGAACTGGTTATTTTTTTTTTGCACAATCTCGTCAAATGACGTGAGTGTTGTGCGAAGTTATGAATTGTAAGGACGTTTTTCTAGGCCGAGGTCAGCGTCTCAACCGCGTCCAGGGTGTTTCTACAGATTATTTGTAACAAATGCTGGGACCCTGGAGTGAGCCGCACCGAGGTCAAACACCAATGCGCAAACAGAGAGTGGTGAGGGGGGGGGGGGGGGGGGGTACGGTCGCTCAGATCGACATCGTCGGAGTGGGCTAAGGGGAGGAGTAGGGAGTCCAGGGTGATCACCCGGAAGACCCTTCCACCCCTCTCCTCGGACCACTCCTCAGTACCGACCAGGCGTAGAACCTTTGACTTCGGGAACGCGAAGAGGGTCGGGAGCAGGCATTCACTTGGCTCGGCTAAGGGTAAGACCCGGAAGCCTTACCAAGTGATCACCTAATCCCGTTCGACCCGCTTTTACTCACCGGCCGCGCTTCTGGGAGCGCGTGTGACGGACCCAGACAGGGATCTGGGGCGCACAGAGTCAGACTCGGAATGCGTCCCAGACTCCCCTACCTGAGCCCACCACAACCTGCAACGCACGGGTACTACCCAGTTGTCGCTACACACGGAACAGGCCAAGAAGCAGACGTCGCAGAATCTAGAGTAAAACTCGGAAGATTCGCTAGTCTGGCCCCTCATGCCGATCCCATGTGGGCCATGTGGTGAGGTGACCCGAAGCCAGAGGCTTCGACTGAAAAGGGAAGAGAGTAATACAAGAAAACACTAACGTGGATACATTTAAATCATATATTGTTTCACATTTAAGGGAGTAGGGAACAGGTATTGGTTTGCAACGCTACATTCTTGGCCATTGGCCAACTTACTCCGCTCTACCAGGCTCATATTCGGATGGGGGGTGTATACGAATAGGTGTGTATGCCTGTTTTGTGTGTTGTGTGTGTGTGCCGTGTGTGTGTGGTGTGTGTGAGCGCTGGTGTCAATGCCTTGAGTGTGTGGGGGGGAGTTTTTTTTTTTTTTTTTTTTTTTTTTTTTTAAAATTCTTTATTAGACTAGTAGAATATAATACATGTGGCTATGTGTATAGGAGCGATAACAGTATGCGGTATGTCCGTTAGGAATTGCTTCGCATACAACAATCACCACCTATATTGGAGTGGTCCTTCTAAGTCGTTCCACTCGCCTCAGCTCCTTCATCACCTCTGCCGCATATGCGCTGACCGCTTCCCATTTTGCCGGAGAGTCGAGCATACTTGGCACTTGATTGTCCATCGTGATGGGACCACCCAAGGTGAGCTCAAGCGTGGTGCGTTGGTTCGCGAACCGCCCGCAGGTGAACAGTACGTGGTGTGCGTCCTCCTTTAAGCCTTCTCCGCACCAAAGGCACTCATCGCTTTGCTCGTGGCCAAACCGCCTTAAATAATTCCGGAAGCACTCAAGGCCAGACAGCAGCTGGGTCAGGTAAAAATTAACTTCCCCATGACCACCGTTGAGCCATGGTGAGAGCCGTGGGATCAAGGCGAATGTCCATCGCCCCTTCTCTGAAGAGTTCCAACGTGCTTGCCACCTCTCCAAAGTGCTGAATCTTACTGCCAGCCGGCTCGCGCGTGCTGTAGTAGCGGCCGACCGGCTAGCCAACTCTCCCGACTCAATGGCAAGCTCCTCGATGGGAACCATGCCAGCGATGACCAGGGCGGCCTCATCAGAAATCGTCCGGAAAGCACAGCAAAGCTTTCCACCATATTGGCGCTGCGTACAAAGCCGTTGAACGGACAACGCTCATTAATAGGCGGCGGCGCTCCTGCTTGGGCCCGCGCGTGTTCAGCATTATGCGCGATAGTGAGCGACATACTCCAGCTGCCTTGGCTGCGGTGTACTTCAGGTGCTCCTTAAAGGACAGCCTCGTATCCAACATAACGCCGAGGTATTTGATTGCCCGTTTGGACAGAATCGTAGTCCGGCCAACAACTATTTTTGCTGTTTCCACCGTCTTGCGGCTGCTCACAAGCACCGCCTCCGTCTTGTGCGCAGCCAGCTCCAATCCCGCCTAATTAAGCCAGTCCTGCACACGGGCAATGCATGTATTGCACGCGGCCTCAGCATGCTCCAGCTCCTTGCGCACGACGATGATAGCAACATCGTCAGCAAATCCAACTATGTGTGCCTCATCCGGAAGATAAGCCTTAAGACTCCATCGTACATAATGTTCCACAGCAGTGGCCCGATAACCGATCCCTGTGGAACTCCTGAAGAAATATTGTGCACTTTGATGCCTTCAGTAGTCCGGTAGTGCAGCACCCGTCCGTCAAAGTAGTTCCTAATTGTGTCACGCAGATATGAGGGGACCTGCAGATTCTCTAGGGCGTTGAGAATGACTTCCCAGTTGGCGGAGTTAAACGCATTTTTAATGTCCAGCGTGACTATGAGGCAATACTCTTTCCCTCCCCCTGCCCATCTGGAACCTTGAATAGCGCTGGTTGCTAGCTCGACCACCTTGCTTAGGGCGTCGATGGTTGACCTCGCGTTGCGAAACCCAAACTGGTTAGGGAAAAGCCCGCCGGCTATGTCAATCGCATTGCTAAGCCTTACCCCTAGCAGCTTTTCAAAAACTTTGCCAATGTTATTTAACAGACAGATTGGTCTGTAGGATGAAGGCTCCCCCGGCGGTTTGTCTGGCTTCGGCAAAAGCAACAGGTTCTGCACTTTCCAGACGATTGGAAAGGTCCTTTCGTGCAAGCATGCATTGAAAAGTGCGGCAAATTGTTCGGCTTGTAATGACATTGCTAGCTTCAGCGCTTGGTTTGGAATACCATCCGGAGCTGGTGATTTGTTCGCCGCGATGTTTTTGGCTACACCTAGTACCTCCTCTGGTGTGATGACCGCTGGTACTATGTTGTCATGGCTATGCGATGACTCTACGCGCTCGGCCTGCGGTCTCCCGTGAGGAAACAGGCACTTCACAATGGACTGCATCCTATCTGGCTCCATGGAAGGGAGGTGGTGATTTCCAGCATATATGCGCTTCACCACCGTTTTGTACGCTTTCCCCCAGGGATCCTGCTCAGCAGAGTCGCACAGCTGCAGATAGCATTCACGCTTACTATTCTTAATCGCCCTCTTAAGCGAACCTCTAGCCCGCCTGTAATCCTCACGTCTTGCTGCAAAATTAGGCCTGTTGACTGCGCGTTGGCATAGCCTTCTGGCTCTAATGCAGGCGTGGCGTGCCATGTCAATCTCCGCGTTCCACCAATACGTGGGGACGACGCAGTGCCATGCTGCTGTCACATGCCGAGGAAATTTGCGCAGCCATTTGTGCTGCACGAGATTCAGCGGAGCCCGATGTGGATAGCTGGGCGATTGCTCTGGAAACACTGCGGCGTCAAATGTTTCCTGGCGGTAGCGTTTCGCGAACGGCGCACTATGCACACTACGCTCTTGCTGGCCAGCAAGTGTGCATATAATGGCATTGTGGTCACTGGCTGTGTAGATGTCGCTGATCACCCACTGAGCTGCGTTGAATAAGGAGGGGCTGACAAACGTAAGGTCAATTACTGAGCCTGCCCCAGCTCTTGAAAAAGTATGTTCGTTGCCTCTGTTTAAAAGTGCCAGATCCAGTGCAGCAAGCGTCTCCAAGAGCACTCTGCCTCTGGTGTTTGTTGAAACGCTGCCCCACTCCAGAGCCCATGCATTGAAGTCGCCCGCGAGAATAATTCTGCCTCGACCCCTAGCGTCATCTACTAGCTGCTCCAGAATCGCGGAGAAAGCGGTGAGTGGCAAGCTGGGCGCAAGGTAACAGCTATAGATGCACAGACTACCAAGTCTTGCTCTCACAAATCCTTCGAACTGCTGCACATCGGTAAGCTGTTGAGCTGCACCACACACCCACAACGTGGCCTTCTTGCTAGTGTCCGTCGCCCAGATGCATGATGGAGCAATCGGCACTCGGTGCGGTTCACTCAGCATGCATATGTCAATGCCAAGCTCCCTTGTTTTCTGCTCCAGAAGTGATTGAGCAGCCATGCAGTGGTTTAGGTTTAGCTGAAGAAACTTTAACATTTCATCTGTCCGACAGCTACTTTATAGGCAGGACAGTTGAAGCTGCCCGTGGTATGACCCGCGTTACCTGACCCCTGTTTAGAGCACAGCCAGCACGATGGTGGTTTGCTGCAGGACCCAGCCACGTGACCAACCTCGCCACACCTATAGCACGTACCCCTGCGATCATCTTCGCTGGTGCATTTCGCAGCGATATGCCCAAACGCAAGAAATTTGTAACAGCGCAGTGGCTGCACAATAGGCCGTATACGACAGACCACCCAGCCAACTCTGATCTTAGCCAGGTCAAGTAACTGGGTGGATAAAGGCTTAGGGAGAACCAACGTTGCCGACGATGATCCGCTGCGTAGGGCTCGCAATGAGCGGACTGCTTCCACCGTTAGGCTGGGTGCATCTATGGCCTTGTGGATCGCATCGATCAATTCCTCCTTCGTGGTCAGCTCATCCAAGTCCCGTACCTCGACGCGTTGGACGTCAACGAGCGTCTTGACCGTCGCTCTGTCTCATAGGGCTTTCCTCATGGCTGATTGCAGCTCCTCAGAGCTGTGCACTGGCTTTTTATTTAGGCGAAGAAGCAGATCCCCGTTTGCTGCTCGCCTAATATTCTGCACGTCCTCGCAGTATTGACGTAAGGCAGGGTCGGTTTTGACCACACGCAGCATGTCGGCGTAGCTGCAGCCGTCAACACCCGATATTGCAATAGCCTCCGCTCGGATACGACTGTGAGACGATTATCTCGGCTTCACTTTTGTCCAGGACGTTCTTGGTGCAGTCTGGGGAGCAGTCTGAAGTGCCATCTTTGGTGCTGCCTGTGATGCAGTCCTCTCTAGAGGGGCGTTGGAGAAGCCTTGCTTCTGTTTTTTGGGCGGTGTGCCTCTTTACTCCTGCAGATCCCTAGGGCGCTTAGGAGTTGACCTGCTAGCTATGCGGCGGGCGACTCCCGTATGGTGAGCTACTTGCTGCCTGTCCCTATCAAGGGTGCGCACAGCATTGGGTGGTGATGTTTGTGTAACACCCACTGCAACTTGTGGCTTGCTCAACCTAAGAGCTGCCTCATGCAGCCTGACAATTTTTGTCAACTCGTCGCGCATCAGCGCGTTTATATGACGTTGACCATTAAAAAGCTCAGATAAGCCCGAAAGAGCCTCACCCATTTTAATGAGCGAGCTCTGCAGTGTTTCCGATGGCCTCGGAGTGGTCGGCAAAGGCCAGACGACCGGTTGTGGCAAATGCAACGACGGTGGGGTACTCTGTGATGAAGCCTCGCTCTGCACAGAGGGTGGAACGCACACCTGGGGAGGGGATCTCGGCAGTGCTGAGCGGCGCACAATTCCATTCGACATCGAACGGGCTCAAGTACACCTCCAAGCAGTCCCCCGTTGACCAAAGATTTAGCTTGGGTATGAGCCGCTGGGGTTATACTGCCCCGAATCGGTCACCAGAGCCCCACTGAGCACCGTCGCAACGGAAGGGGTTGGTAATCGCCTGATCCGTGGCCTTTGCTATACTCTGCTTGAAGACTCCTACTTGAACAACAAAAAGAGAACCGCGCCTGTTTGGTATACTACACTTTGCGTGGGCCCTTTTGTATATGCAAAGATTTTTATAGTCTTCCCGGTACACAAACCGCCCGCACCGGAGTCACCTCCAGTAAGACCTGAACCAAAAGCCAAAAGCGCCACCTGTTGCGAATCAGGAAAAACCGGTGAGCGCTGGTTGCTCGGAAGGCACTGCTATATAAGGCAACCAGCCCTGGCGAGCCGCGCGATCAGCTGGCAGTGTGTTAGTCTAAAAAACACAAACAGCACACCACAAAGAAGATGTGTTACACTGTGTGCCCTTACGAACGCACACTACCGAACTGAATAGAAAATACGCGCAGGCGATCTGCCGCTGGAGGAGGCTACTGTAGACGGCTACGAGAATTGCCAAAGAACGCGCGTGGCGACAGCAACAGACGCAGAGGTAAGTGACCCGGCACTATCACCGAACGATTCTAGCTGCCTTTGTTTTGATTTTGCACAGGAATGACACCGCAAAACGACAGCTGGACGGAGCGATTCGAAATGCGTCTGCACTTGAACACTCTGTATTATCTGTCCTGTGTGGGGGGTGTGCGTGTGCCTGTGTGTGTGCTGGTCTCAATGCCGTGTGTGTGTCAACTTGTGTACGTATGCCTGTGTGAGTGCTGGGTGTCGATACAGTGTGTGCGTAGAGTGTGTGCGTATGCGCGTGTGTGTGCTGGTGTCAATGCCGTGTGTGTGTGCGTATGCCTGGGTGTGTGCTGGTGACAATACTAGGGGTGTGTGTGGTGGGTGTTTTTTTAAATTCATTTATTGCTTATCTAAGTAATATATATGTACACATTGATTAGGGTAAGGTATACGTAAGCGGAACTTTGCAGTAGCGGTACGGCCGTGAGGTATTGCGTCGCTACTGCCGAGTTCCACCTATTCTACTTGTCCTCTACGCTCTCGCTCAGCCTTCCGCAGATCCGTCATGACTGCCGCCGCAAACGCGCTGAACGCCAGCCAGTTGGCGTCGCTGTCCAGCATCAGTGACACGAGGCTGCCCACCTCGATGCTACAGCCTAAAACCCTCTCCAGATCGCTGCGAAGCCCGGAGAAGCGTCCGCAGTGAAGTAGGACGTGTTCGGCATTCTCGACAAAACTGTCGCCACAGGATGTGCAGAACGGGGCGTCCTCATGGCCAAATCGGTGCAGGTATTCCCTGAAGCAGCCATGACCACTTAATAGTTGGGTAGTGTAAAAGTTTAGCTGCCCATGCCGCCTGTTTATCCACGCTGAGATGCTCGGAATGAGGCGATGTGTCCAGCGCCTCTTGCAAGACGCATCCCATTGCCTCTGCCAGTTCTCCTGGGTGCGCGTTTTGGCTGTAGTGCGCACTGCCTTCTTTTGGGGAGCGGAAAGAGCCCCGCCATGCGTTCCCTCGTAGATCTCCGCGGCTTCTCTAGCCAGCTCGGCTATGGGTGCTACTCCAGCCAGAACCAGGCAGGCGTCGTCCGAGATGGTACTAAAGCCGCTGCAGACTCTGATAGCTCCAAGGCGGTGTGTGGCTCTCAGTCCGCGGGTGTAACTAACAAAGCGGCATCCTGGTTGCCATATCGGCGCCGCGTATAGCATTGTCGCTCTTGTGACGCTGGATAAGAGGAGCCTCTTGAACTGCTTTGGGCCTCGCGTATTAGGCATGATTCGCGAGATTGCACGATTTGTTAGGGCGGCCTTTTTACTAGCGTACTCCAAGTGCTCTTTAAAACATAGTCTGGTATCCAGCATCACGCCCAGGTATTTAATTGCCCTCTTAGAGGTGACCACAGTGTTGGCCACCATTATGGTAGCTGTCTCCACAGCTTTCCGGCTGCTAATGAGCACTGCCTCCGTTTTTTGGGGTGCTATCTGCAGCCCTACTGAAGATAGCCACTGCAAGACTTCCGCGATGGCTAAGTTGCACTTCCCCTCCACTGTCTTAAGTTCCTTGGCGACGACCACTATTGCCACGTCGTCAGCAAAGCCCACTAGGTGAACATCATCGGGCATCAGTAAACGAAAAACGCCGTCATACATGACGTTCCATAATAGAGGTCCCAGAACCGACCCTTGTGGCACGCCTCCAGAAACTTCATGCTCCTCTATCGCCTCGCTGGTGTCGTACTTCAGGATTCTATCCTTGAAATAGCTTCTTGTGATCCTAAGTAGGTACTCTGGGACGTTGAGCGCCTCGAGGGCATCCAGGATGCAGCCCCATTTAGCCGTGTTGAAGGCATTTTTGACATCCAACGTTGTCACTAGGCAGTACTTCTTAGCGCCGCCTTTCCATCTGCATCCGGCTATCGCTCCCGAGGCTAGCTCGACTACCTTGCCGATCGCATCCAGCGTAGATCTCGCTTTGCGGAAGCCATACTGCTGCGGTAAAACTCCACCAGCAGCTGCAATAGCGCCGTCAAGCCGGGTGCAAATCAGGTGCTCCAGTAGCTTACCGACCGTATCGATCAGGCAGATAGGGCGATATGCAGCTGGATCATCGAGCTGCTTGCCAGGCTTCGGTAGTAGGACCATGCGCTGAATTTTCCAGCGGTTTGGAAACACTCCGCTTCTTAGGCAGCTGTTGAACATACTCGAGAAAACTTCAGGGCGGAGTGCGATTGCCAATTTTAGTGCTCGGTTAGGGATCCCATCTGGGCCAGGCGACTTGCTCCGCTTCAACATCGATGCAGCGTGGCGAATCTCCTCAAGTGTGATGAGCTCAGCTGCTGGAGGAATGGCTGGCACGGGCGGGAGCTCACCGATATCCTCAGCCATACTGGGAAAGAGATGCCTAATAATCTCTTTCAACGATGCTGGGTCCTTGGGGTGGCTGCGGGAAGAGGCGTTAAAGCGTTTAACTACCATACTGTAGGCATTGCCCTACGGGTCATTCTCCGCAGTGTCGCAGAGGTCCAAGAAGCATCTGCGTTTGCTATCTTTGACAAGCTTTTGGAAGCGTCTCCTGCTGGCGAGAAACTCAGCTTGCCGTTCCTGAAACACCAATGATCCACGTGAGCGCTGGTAGCGGCGTCTCGCATAGTTGCAGTTGCTCCGAGCCTCGGCTATCTCCTCGTTCCACCAGTATACTGGGACATGGTGCCTATGGTATCTGCTGTTCCTGGTCATGCTAGAATCGCACGCTCTGCTTAACATCCGCATGGTTTTGTCAACCACGTCCTCGGTGCTATCAGCTGTATCGGAGACCTCAGCAGATTCTAGACAGGCACTAAAAGTCCGCGTGTCAAGCGTCTCGACGCGATACCTAGTCCAATGCTGTGCTGGAGCATTACGGCGATCCTGGCGTTCTCCAACGGAGTACCATATGGCAACGTGATCACTAGCATTGAAAGAGTCGTCGATGCTCCGACTGGACGAACTAAAAAGCGAGCTACTGACGAATGTTAGATCCACGACAGAACCCAGTCCAGCTCTGCTGAACGTGTGCTGCGTTCCGTGGTTTAGGAGCATCACGTCCAGGAGAGAGAACGCCTCGAGCAACGCCCGTCCCTTGGCATTAGTTGCTGAGCTGCCCCACTCCTCTGCCCACGCGTTGAAGTCGCCCGCGATGACTGTAGGAAGGCGACCTCTAGCGTCTGCTACCAGGGAGTCCAGGGTGTCTGCGAACTCCAAGAGCTGCAAGCTAGGTGCCAGGTAGACGGAGTAAATCCACATGTCACCCACCAACGCACGCACGAAGCCATCCGCCCGGGAAACTCTGGTCAGTGGTGGCACGGCGCACCCACAGGACCAAATGGCCGCTCTTCCTGATGAGTCAAGTGCACAGTTTGGTCCCTCCTGCAGCCGGTATGGCTCACTCAGCACTGCAAGATCGGCAAAGCGTTCACGCACTGTTTGCGACAACAAGTCCTGAGCCGCTGCACAGTGGTTAAGATTCAGCTGTATGCACTTCATTTTGCACGGCTTCTAACACCTCCGCTGAGTGGACATCTAATACTGCCCGCCTGGTGGCTGATTGAGGCACTGCCCTTAGCGCTGCAGATGAAACACCTCGCCTCGCTCTTACAACTTGCTGCCTTGTGACCCAGGTCTCCGCACCTGATGCAGCACTGGGACCTGTCCACTGAGTTGCGGCATCTGCTAGCGGTATGTCCCATTTCAAGGCATCTGAAGCACCTCGTGCGTTCTTCCTGCGGGCGGATGGTGCAGCTGGTCCAGCCGACTCGAACAGTACGCAAGGCAGTGATACTGCTCGCCAGGTTCGCGGGTACCGAGAAATTGGCTACCTGGGTGTTGCCGTATCCGGGTCGAATACTTTTGACGCTGCAGGCATCAGCAGGTATATTAGCCTGTGTCGACAACGCAGCCACTATTTCCTCCTTGTTTGCCAACTCGTCCAAATCTCGAATCGCAAAGTGCGTTTGCTCTGTAAATGAGCGAACCACTGCGCTCTTTCCAAGCACCAGCTCCATTTCATCCTTAAGCTGCTTGGTACACTCCAGGCCGCCTTCCATTAGCTCCAGAAGCAAGTCGCCTTTAGCAGTGCGACAAGCTTTCGAGACCTTATCGCGGACACCGTTGAGCTTGCCATCGTCTCTGCGAGTAACAAGCGCTAAAACTTCGCTGTATGACAGCTCGCTGGTCTTATGACCAGCGCATCTGATCTGCTCTTCAAGAGCTGCTTACTTAGCGGCTTGCCAGGTTTCCTAGGCGGCTTCGCCATGTTCCTCCGTTGCACCGTTTGCCACGTGGTGCATGGAGCCGGTTCCAAGGCCACCGGAACTGGGAGACCAGTTCTGCTTCTCTTGGATGGAGAGGGGCGCTGGCTAGGCTCGCACTCTCGCTGTCTCTTGGGTGTTACGATTGTCCTCGCAACCCCGCTACCCTGCTGACTTGCCTTGCATACGCTGGGAGGCAATTTTGCCACCGGCGTAGTCTGGGTGGCAGAATCCGCGCTAACTTTGAAAGCTGGCTTACTTCCGCCTGCAATCGCTTCGTAAATTTAACCGCGTTCGCTGCTAAATCCCTCACCTGCTGGTTGACATGCCGCTGACCGAATAACAGAGCACTGAGGCTGGTAAGGGTGGCACCCAGCTGCTCGAATGCATCCATCCCTGCCGGCTCCTGAGGTGAGGCGGCTGCCACAGGTGCAGGCGAGGCGCCTTTAGGTGCCAAGCTTTGCACGGGGGAGGCGCGACCCCCTGAGGGGGGGATCTCGGCAATGCCGAGCGGCGCACAATTCCTTCCAGTGCTACCACTTGCTTCCACTACGCGTAGGACTTCAAGCAGTCCCTCGGTGACCTAAGGTTTCCCTAAGGTGTTTAACCGGGGGAGGCTATACCGCCCCGATCGGTCACCAGAGCCCCACGGAGCACCGCCGCGGCGGAGGGCGTTGGTTATAGCCGGTTCCGTGGCCATCTGCTTGGTGCTGCTTGAAAATCCCTACTAGAGAGAAATCACCATATGACGCGCCTTGAGGTTATGCAACGAAATTTCGTCGCACTCGCACCTAGCCGGTGCGCAAACCACTCACCAGTGACACCTCTTGGAGTGGTGGCGCCACCTGTGATCGACTGCAGAAAACCAATTGGCACTGTTCGCTCAGCTGGCACTGCAAAGCAAGGCGCACAGCCCTGGTACGCTACGCGATCAGCTGCCAGTCTGGTCTTCCCAATTGCGCAAATAAACACAGACAGCACACCACGGAGGCACAAGTGTGCAGTATGTGTAGTAATTACTTGCAAATTACGTGCAATACAGCCATGCACACCAGCAAAACAACGGGGCGCTTCAGAATAGCGAAAGCAACTCGCGCCAGAAAACGCGCTGGCATCGGCGACGAAGACAACAGGTAGGTGGCACCGCCTCTTGAAACACCGACTCACTTGCAATATTCGTTTCCAAAACAGGTTTGGCACTGCTAAAACACTACAAGGACGGAGCGACAGGAAAACGCGACCGCACTTGCAAGAGCATACACTGTGTGTTGCTGTGTGGTGGGTGTGTATGCCTGTATGTGTGCTGGTATCGATGCCGTATGTGTGAGTAGCGGGTGCGTATGCCTGCGTGAGCGCTGGGTGTCGATACCGTATGTGTGTATGTTGTGCGCGTATGCCTTAGTGCGCGCTGGGGTCGATTCCGTGTGTGTGTATGGTGTGTGCGTATGCCGTGTGTGTGTGCTAGGGTCGATTCCGTGTGTGTGTATGCCGTGTGTGTGTGCTGGGTGTCGATGCCGGGTATATGTTGTGCGCGTATGCCTTAGTGCGGGCTGGGGTTGATTCCGTGTGTGTGTGTGGGGGTGTGCGTATGCCGTGTGTGTGTGCTGGGGTCGATGCCGTAGGTGTGTGTCGTGTGCGTATGCCTTAATGCGTGCTGGGGTCACTGCCGTGTGTATATATGTTGTGTGCGTATGCCTGTGTGAACGCTGGGTGTTGATGACGGGTAAATGTTGTGCGCGTATGCCTTAAGGTGGGCTGGGTCGATTCCTTGTGTGTGTATGGTGTGTGCGTGTGCCGTGCATACTCTGGGTGTCGATGCCGTAGGTGTGTGTATGGTGTGTGCGTGTGCTTGTGTTAGCTCTGGGTGTCGATGCCGTAGGTGTGTGTCGTATGCGTTTTTTTATCTCCCGTTTCGCTTGAAATCTCCCCGAAAACTGATTTGCCATGCCAAATATGCCAAATCATTTTTCGGGTGGCCATCGCTGTGTTAGAACAACGTGAAGTTGCCGTTTTTCGGGTGGCCATGGCTTGTGCCAAGGCGTGGCGCTGCCATTTTCGGGTGACCATGGCATGCCACGATCGCGCGTTGCCATTTTCGGGTGACCACGGCTTTGTCACGATCGCGCGTTGCCATTTTTGGGTGACCATGGCTATCGCGCGTTGCATCTGGCAGCCCTTTTGTGCGGTAGCACTTTGTCAGCAAAATGCTACCTCACACCCCCTCCTTACTTCGGGTGGCGATGACGGACTGTGACCTTACCGGCTGCCGACACTCTCACCTGGAAAAACTGGCTGTCCACCTCCATCAGGTATTTCCTCCCTAGGTGTGTGTTATGCCGGATGACGTGGTGGACGCTTTCCAGGACTTCCTTCGGCAATAATCTTCCAGTTCCAATTACTCGCCACTCCTCGGGGCCATCGCCCAGTCGATGGCGTAGAGCGGCAGGTCGTCGAGACCCGCGACGTCATCCGCGAGGTTTAGGGTAGATAATACCTCGTCTATGGCGTCGTCGGTCGGCCATCCAGGGTCCACCCTTAGGTCCCTCCAGGGGTCTACCTCGGGTAAGGGTACACCTGAGGTTGAGTCGGGGACTTCAGGCGCTTCGGGGATGTCTTCGGGCGGCATGTAGATGTCCGTGGCGCGGCTGTCGTCTGAGTGGTACCCTTCGGGGTCCACGTATCTGCGGCAGTGTCCCTCAAGGCCGAAGAGGATATGACCTTCTGCTTCTGACATTTCGTCTGTAATGATCGCAAGTTTGAGATTGTCGTCTAAACCAGTAATTATTGTATTTTCTTGGGCAACATGAGGTAAGGAGGTTGGGTGACGAACAGAAGTTAGGTCGTAGGGAATGTCGTGGGCATCTTCGTCGTCATCAGCGTGGTATGGCTTTAGATCGGCAAGGTTGGCAACGCGGCGTTGTTTTGTCGCCTCATGGTGGATCCGGACGACGTTTGGGGAGACAAATTTCAAAACTCGATATGGCCCGTCAAACTTCGGCGCTAATTTTGCCGTGAATCCTTCCACCGCGTTGGACAGCACGTGGTGTTTTGCCAACACTCGGGTGCCCAGCGTAGGCCGCCAATCCCTTCGGCGGAGATTATACTCCTTGGCCTGGTCCTGGGATGCCAGCTGTATGTTGCCTCGTACAGCGTCAAATACTCCTCTTAACTCTGTGGCTCGTGTCTCGGGGTTTACCTCCTGCCGACCACTTCCAGGGGTGACTTGGTCGTATAAGGCGTTGAGTAGCCTAGGCTCACGTCCTTGCACCAAGTAGGCTGGGCTAAACTTGGTCGTGTCTGAGATGCTTGTATTGATGGCCAGCATTATTTCTGGCAGGAGTTCATCCCACGTATTTTGATGCCCATCCACATACTGCGCCAGCATAGTTTTTATTGTCCGGTTCGCCCTTTCGGTTGGGTTCTGCTGGGGGCTATAGGGGGCGGTGTGTTGAAGCTCCATTCCCAGCTGCTTGCAGTAACGAGTAAACGACCGGCTCGTGAACTGTGTTCCGTTGTCGCATACGAAGCAGCGCGGTGTCCCGAACCGGCACAATATCCTCTCCCGGAACGCTTTCTCCAGGTGGGCCGTCGTGGCTTTGCGCAGTGGGGCGAGTTCCACCCACTTGGAGAAATGGTCGAAGAAACCAGTAGCATGGTATTGCCGTGCTTTGATCGAGGTAGGGGTCCGATGAAGTCCGCGCAGACCGTCGCAAATGGTTCCGCTACTTGTCTCGTTAACATTTTCCCCGCCGGCTTGAGTTGGCTTACCTTGAACATCTGGCACTTGGTACACCGCCGGACGTACTTGGTAACGTCCCGAAACAGGCCTGGCCAGTAGTACCTCTGCATCACTCGTCCGATGGTCTTCCGGATCCCTAGATGTCCAGCTGTAGGATTGTCGTGACATTCGCCTAGGACGCGGGGGCGTTGTTCGGTAGGTACGCAGAGTTTCCAGGGTACATAGTCTTCTTCTAGGGGCGATGGCCAAGATGTCGATATACTTGTCCGTTCTCCAGCACATAATTTGGGTATTGGTCCGGGTGGTCCTTGATCCGCGAGACCAATTTGCGGAGCCACGGACAGTCGGTGGCGTCGACCTGCAAAGTCTGCAGCACCTCATCCAGCGGTTGCCGAGATAACGCATCGGCAACCACGTTCAGCTTCCCCCGTCGATAGTGGATGTCGAACTGGTACTGTTGTAGTTCTAGCGCCCACCTTGCGATCCGACCAGTCGGGTTGTCGATGCTGTTCAACCACTTGAGCGCCAAGTGGTCTGTCACTACATCAAAGCGGTAGCCCTCGAGGAAGCATCGCAACTTACGGATGGCCCAAACGATTGCGAGGCACTCCTTTTCTGTCGCCGAGTAAGTCTCTTCGGGCTTGGACAGTCTCCGGCTCACGTACGCTATGACTCGTTCCGTTCCGTCTAATTCCTGCGTCAGTACCGCTCCTTTACCGAAGTCGCTGGCGTCGGTCTGTAACACGAATTTTTCCTCAAAGTCGGGGCATGCCAGGACAGGTGCCTCCGTAAGTCGTCGCTTGAGTTCGTCGAATGCGGTTTGCTGCTGTTCTCCCCACTCCCAGCGCTTATTTTTCCTCAGCAATAGTGACATCGGCTGCACTACCTCTGCGAAGTTGGCCACAAACCTCCGATACCACGACGCGATACCCAGACATCGAGAGGCTGCGCTTAAAGAACTTGCACTTGGCCTTGTTCAGCCGCAAATTCGCCTCCCGCAGCCGTCGGAAAACCTCCTGTAGTTTTCGCAGGTGGTCATCGAGGTCCGACCCAGTGATGATAATGTCATCCAGGTAGGCGAAGGCGTACGGTTCTAGGTCCGGTCCAATGACTCCATCAAGTGCCCGTTGGAAGGTGGCTGGAGCGGAGTGAAGGCCAAAGGGCATAACCTTCCAATGAAACAGCCCTCGTCCCGGTACCGTAAAAGCGGTATATTGACGGCTGTCGCGAGCCATTGGAATCTGCCAATATCCGCTCTTCAAATCCAGTGTGCTGATGTATTTGGCGTTTCGCAGCCGCTCCAGGATGTGTTGTATACGGGGTAACGGATAGGCGTCGGGGATGGAGCGTGCGTTCAGCT
The DNA here is from genome assembly GCA_030179655.1 of Scaptomyza flava. Lineage (NCBI taxonomy): Eukaryota > Metazoa > Arthropoda > Insecta > Diptera > Drosophilidae > Scaptomyza > Scaptomyza flava. Next base: position 207,461 of record JARNME010000005.1, read on the forward strand.
GCCGGTAGTCGATGCACATCCTGATGTCACCCGTCTTCTTCCCTACCAGCACGATGGGGGCGCTATGGGGGGACTTCGAAGGCTCTATGCATCCGTTCTTCAGCAGTTCGTCCACTTGCTCGTAAATAACCTTCTGCATGGCGGGATTCTTCGGGTAGTAACGTTGCTTGATGGGTCTCTCGTCCCTCATGGTGATCACATGCTCCGCGACGTGAGAGACCCCCTTTAATCCATCAAACATCGCCAGTTCTCGTTCCAGAAATGCTTGTACCCTGGGATCGGTCTCCTCGTCGGCGTCGCTTGATTTTTCCTGGTCGTCTTCTGGCACCTGGGCTACTGTTACAGCTTGGGACTGCTCGAAGGTCACCTCACGACTGCAGACTTCGGGCGTCTCGCGAATGTTAGCCTCTTTCGGCTTTGGAGTGGTTGTCGGGGGTGGTATCAGTTCTGTGGATGGCGCAGGTTCTTGTGTTATGCTCCTGGGCTTATCTGCAGCTCAGATGCCCCAAATGTTAGCGTCGCTTGCATCGCGCACAGGAAATCAATGCCCAGGATGAGCTCATCGAGGACAATCGGCATTATCAGTAGTGGTAGGCGGACGCGTTTTTTCCCCGAGCTGTATTTCTGTGGCACATGCTTTGGTAACGGTCATGCGCGTACCATCAGCCAAACTTACCCCTACCTGGATTTTTGTGTCCCGACTGTCCGCCTCTTCGGCATGCGTTGTTGACGTCTATCGGGGTCTCGTTTGTCGGTACTGGAGGCGCTCCCTGCGCTCGAGGCGTGTCGTTCCGGAAGGGGTTGTCCGGTCTTGGAGCCGACGGGGTCTTTTTCTGGGCGCAGGGGGTCGATGGCCAGTCGTCGGCTTCCTTCGGCTCTGCTGTTGCGTCTCCCTCTCCCTGACCATTTCATAATGCGTGGCCAACTGTGTCAGTTGGCTGAGGCAGGTGACTTCGTGTCTTCGGATGTATAGTTGGTATTCTGGTAGTAGGTTTTCGTAGAGCCGGTCCAGCTCTCGCTCGCCAGAATACCCTGCCCGTTGCATCATGAGTCGCAGTTGCACCATGAAGCGTTTAAATGGTTCACCGTCACGCTGCAGGTGGTTCCGTATTTCGTCCTCCAACCGCTCGAAATATCTGGGAGGCAAGTAGAATTTCAAGAATTCTTTCCGGAACCGCGGAACCCGGTCGCTCAGATCGACATCGTCGGAGTGGGCTAAGGGGAGGAGTAGGGAGTCCAGGGTGATCACCCGGAATACCCTTCCACCCCTCTCCTCAGACCACTCCTCAGTACCGACCAGGCGTAGAACCTTTGACTTCGGGGACGCGAAGAGGATCGGGAGCAGGCATTCACTTGGCTCGGCTAAGGGTAAGACCCGGAAGCCTTACCAAGTGATCACCTAATCCCGTTCGACCCGCTTTTACTCACCGGCCGCGCTTCTGGGAGCGCGTGTGACGGACCCAGACAGGGATCTGGGGCGCACAGAGTCAGACTCGGAATGCGTCCCAGACTCCCCTACCTGAGCCCACCACAACCTGCAACGCACGGGTATTACCCAGTTGTCGCTACACACGGAACAGGCCAAGAAGCAGACGTCGCAGAATCTAGAGTAAAACTCGGAAGATTCGCTAGTCTGGCCCCTCATGCCGATCCCATGTGGGCCGTGTGGTGAGGTGACCCGAAGCCAGAGGCTTCGACTGAAAAGGGAAGAGAGTAATACAAGAAAACACTAACGTGGATACATTTAATTCATTTATTGTTTCACATTTAAGGGAGTAGGGAACAGGTATTGGTTTGCAACGCTACATTCTTGGCCATTGGCCAACTTACCCCGCTCTACCAGGCTCATATTCGGATGGGGGGGTGTATACGAATAGGTGTGTATGCCTGTTGTGTGTGTTGTGTGTGTGTGCCGTGTGTGTGTGGTGTGTGTGAGCGCAGGTGTCAATGCCTTGAGTGTGTGGGGGGGTGTGCGTGTGCCTGTGTGTGTGCTGGTCTCAGTGCCGTGTGTGTGTCAACTTGTGTACGTATGCCTGTGTGAGTGCTGGGTGTCGATACCGTGTGTGCGTAGGGTGTGTGCGTATGCGCGTGTGTGTGCTGGTGTCAATGCCGTGTGTGTGTGCGTATGCCTGGGTGTGTGCTGGTGACAATACTAGGGGTGTGTGTGGTGGGTGTGTATGCCTGTATGTGTGCTGGTATCGATGCCGTATGTGTGAGTAGCGGGTGCGTATGCCTGCGTGAGCGCTGGGTGTCGATACCGTATGTGTGTATGTTGTGCGCGTATGCCTTAGTGCGTGCTGGGGTCGATTCCGTGTGTGTGTATGGTGTGTGCGTATGCCGTGTGTGTGTGCTAGGGGTCGATTCCGTGTATGTGTATGCCGTGTGTGTGTGCTGGGGTCGATGCCGTAGGTGTGTGTCGTGTGCGTATGCCGTGTGTGTGTGCCGTAGGTGTGTGTCGTGTGCGTATGCCTTAACGCGTGCTGGGGTCACTGCCGTGTGTATATATGTTGTGTGCGTATGCCTGTGTGAACGCTGGGTGTCGATGCCGGGGTGTATGTTGTGCGCGTATGCCTTAGTGCGGGCTGGGGTTGATTCCGTGTGTGTGTGTGGGGGTGTGCGTATGCCGTGTGTATGTGCTGGGGTCGATGCCGTAGGTGTGTGTCGTGTGCGTATGCCTTAATGCGTGCTGGGGTCACTGCCGTGTGTATATATGTTGTGTGCGTATGCCTGTGTGAACGCTGGGTGTTGATGACGGGTAAATGTTGTGCGCGTATGCCTTAAGGTGGGCTGGGTCGATTCCTTGTGTGTGTATGGTGCGTGCGTGTGCCGTGCATACTCTGGGTGTCGATGCCGTAGGTGTGTGTATGGTGTGTGCGTGTGCTTGTGTTAGCTCTGGGTGTCGATGCCGTAGGTGTGTGTCGTATGCGTTTTTTTATCTCCCGTTTCGCTTGAAATCTCCCCGAAAACTGATTTGCCATGCCAAATATGCCAAATCATTTTTCGGGTGGCCATCGCTGTGTTAGAACAACGTGAAGTTGCCGTTTTTCGGGTGGCCATGGCTTGTGCCAAGGCGTGGCGCTGCCATTTTCGGGTGACCATGGCATGCCACGATCGCGCGTCGCCATTTTCGGGTGACCACGGCTTTGTCACGATCGCGCGTTGCCATTTTTGGGTGACCATGGCTATCGCGTGTTGCATCTGGCAGCCCTTTTGTGCGGTAGCACTTTGTCAGCAAAATGCTACCTCACAGAATAAATCGTCAGTATAATTACAGAACGCGCCGAAACGTCGCGTCGAGCGCTATCCGCATCAGTTGGAGTTGGATAGTTTTTGATAAGGACGCCAGTAGTAGGGAACTGGCGGTTCTGTGTCAATTTATGACTTTTTATTTTTGACAGTTTATTACCCCCATCAAATTTTATGACCCTTTTTTTACACTTTTATTACCCCCCAATACTAAAATTTATGACCCTTTTTTCCCATGATCGTGCCCGCTTTAATTAGACTAGGTATTAAGGACAAAAGCATGACATTCCTAGGCCGCATTGTTATGGTTGCGAGAATCAGTGATCATAGAATCTGGTGTCAAGTGTACATCTGTTTGCACGTGCGTTGTCTTTTACTCCCTGCAAGCAAGCCACAACATGCATTGTTATTGTCAAGAGCAACATCAACAACAGCATCCTTGAGAATTAGTGATCATAGGATCTAGTGTCAAGTGTGCTTCGGTTTCAAGTGCGTTGCCTTGAACACGTGCAACCAAGCCACAAGGGATCAGGTGTCAAGTTGTGAATATCAGTGTTCACACTATCAGTTTTGGCTATGTAACCAATTTGTATTAGAGTCAAGTCATTGATCTTTATGGTTGTGATTATGACAGGATCAGTTTTAGCTATTTAACCATTTAGTGCTAGAGTCAAGCGTGCTTCAGTTTTAAATACGTTGCTCTGCACACGTGCATTGTAATTGTCAACAACATCAACTAGACCTTCGTGGGGAGTTATGTGTGCAAGGATGGGAATTTTCTGTCGCAGCAGCAGCAGCAAGATCAGCACATTGTTTTTAAACAAGAGTATTGATTCTTGTAGATTAAGATTGTAAAGAGTTAGAGGGAGAAAGTGATAGAGGGAGAAGGTGAAAGAGGGGGAGTGTTAGAGGGAGAAGGTGTTAGAGGGAGAAAGTGATAGAGGGAGAAAATGTTAGAGGGGAAAGTGATCCTTCTTGTACTAATTTAATAAGCCACGCCCCTTATACTATTTTATACATGAGCGTCTATGAAACGCAGACGGGAATGTTAATTGTTTTGCCATCTTCATCCTTAAGATGAATGCTAAGCGCCATCCCTTCTAACCTCTGTTTTTTTATATATCTGTTTGATTATTAGTCAAGTGCTAGTAAAATCTTATATCCTGCATTGACTTCAAAACGCATAAAAGAGGTAGTTTTGGTTTAAGTTGTAGAGTTTATTATTATTTTCAGTTTAATTCATAAATTCATCTACATAAATAAGATATTACATATTTATTTTTAAATAAAGTATTCAACATTTGATTCCTTATTGGCTTAAACGTTTTTTGTTCATTCTTTTGTTTAAATTTCTATATTTGCCATTAAGCGTTCTAGTCTTGTCAATCGCATGCTATAGTAAAAGCATCCACATGTATCAACTCCCTCTGTAGCTATATCGGATGACCAGCTGCACGCTGAAAGATGTTCACCAAATTTTGATGTAACTAGATGACAGTTTTCGTACGCCAAGAAAACTTCTCGGTAATCTTCAAGCAATTCATGATGCTCGGGAAAAATCATTTCTTCAAACTCATTTAAAAAATCATCGATTTTCTTAACAATTGTTTTAAATCCAAAGTTAGAAGTCAGCTTCATTTTGTAGTATACTCGGCAAACGTTTATTTAAGACTGACTTGAATGATTATTTTCTCTTTCCTTGAAGCAATTAATTTTTGATTTAGTTTTACATTCTGGTGAAATTGTATCCTAAAAGTATTGAAATCTCTTTTTACTTCTTTACCCATCTTTTTGATATTTCAAATAGTAGACGAGTAAGATCAATTTCTGACTCATAATCATAAGTTGTTTTAAATCTGAAAGTTGTATACTACATTTACGAATCTCTGAACACTTAGGAATAACGTAATTATAATATATATTCCTTATTTGATTTTTAATAGTGTGTTCCAACACAAAATGTTGTTAGAAAAATTCCTAATTTTATAAGCGTTCTCCATGAGTCGCTATCAAATTCAACTCTATTACCATACTGATTAAGAATTAATATTCGTTGCTTACCCGATTTTCGAATTTTAAAATGGCACTTAACAGTTTCAAGCATTGGATGTTCAATTATTGTATCTGGCATTAAGAAGTCAAAGTGCTCCAGTTTCATTTGGATGTACTCCTTAAACGTTAATAACTGAATCCATTCCTCTTTTCCCAAGCCAATAAAATTACGTTTATGTTGCTGCAGCCAAACCATAGGTGTGAAATCTCTACTCGTAGAGATTAAGGTCTAGGCTAACAAAATACTCAAATCCAAAATAATTTCATGATCTTGAATTTTTCTTGAATATTTCGTTTTTTTCAATGTAGCGTATCCATCCTCTCTAAGTGCTTTTTCAAACTAAATATAAAATTAGATAAGCAATGGTATTTAAGGAATTGATTTTCGCCGAGTTTATCAGTACATATTTAACGTTAGAGACAAAATGGTTATTCTAGATAGAAATTCATGTATCCTAGTTGACTTTCATCATGTATTTGGAACCGAAAGGCAGATGTTTGTCGAAGATTTGGCATTTATGCAAGCTGGGTCCGTCACACCCAATTTTTTCACTTTAAGCCGCCCTATCACATAAAGGACCTGAATGAAGTGAAGAGAAAAACCATAAAGATTACCAAACAGTATGTTGACGGCTTGGATTGGTCTGAAGGTGACATCTCTTATCTAAGTCTTGATGACATTATATAGCCATTGAACAGTTACGCAACTGTAATAGTAAGAGGAAGAGTTAAAAAGAATTCTTAAAGAAATTTGTACACACAAAATAATAGATATAAATCTTGAAAAGAGCTTAGCACAATATCCAAACTTCTTTACAAATTGTAGAATACATAAGAAAATAGTACATCAATGTGCACTAAATAATTTATTGAAATTGTTTCTTATCTTAGAAAACTCACAGTTTGAGGTATCTGAAAATGAAAATTTGTATACTTTACTTTTTTTATTTTATTTTATTTTTTAAATTGTTGGTCTTATTTATTGAATCTTTTCTAGTGAATTAGAAAACTAGCAAAAAGTATCCAAATCTTATTAATAAATCTTAGCTAACAGTTCATTTTTTTTTTTTTTTGACTGAATGCTGCTGTTTCAAGCGTTCCCCCATAACAGAGTTGTAAAGCAGGGCCTTGTAGTCCAAACTAATGGAAGAGCGAGCATCTATGAGCCAGTGGAGGCTATTGGCTTTCAGTTTGAGATGTGTTCTTTAGCTTCAATGTGTCGCCGCAATGTTAGTCTTCTATCTAAGTGTACGCCCAGATACGTTACATCGTTTGCTTTTGGAAGTGTGGTGTTGTTTAACGTGAGCGGTGGACAATCTTGCCTGTTAAGGGTGAAAGTTACTTGCTTACATTTTTGTTCGTTTACCCTAATCGCCAATCTGATAACCATTTTTCCACGTTGACCAGATGAAGGGCTAGTTGCGCTGTTGCTTGTATTGGGCATCTGGAGCGGCTGAGAATAGCTGTATCATCAGCAAAGGTAGATGTTGTCAATCGGGCTGCTTATTGGGATGTCTGCTGTGAAAAGCACGTACAGTGTTGGTCCGAGTACGCTGCCCTGTGGAACACCAGCTTCGATACTGTGTTCGTCAGACATTGCAGTGTTACATCTTACTGCGAACTTCCTATCATATAGGTACGACTTAAGCAGCTCATGTGTGTTGTTTGGGAGCATTGTTTTGATCTTATGCATTAGACCTTCCAACCAAACTTTGTCGAATGCCTGAGAAACATCCAGAAATATTGCAGTGCAGTATTCTCTTTTTTCGAACGCGCTTCGTATCTCTGATGTTATTCTGTTAACCTGCTCAATTGTTCCGTGCTTTTCACGAAAGCCATATTGGTGTGACGGGATTATGTTATGAAAATTCAGGAATGGATTTATCCGGGACAGCAAACATTTTCAAAAAGTTTTGATAGACACGGTAATAAGCTTATAGGTCTATACAACGTGTGAACTGTGTGATCTTTTCCAGGCTTTGATATCATAATGATAATTGACTTTTTCCATCTGTCTGGATAGTGGCCAAGTTTGGTGATAGTATTGAAGAGCTGGGCAATTATGCAGATCGCACAGTAAGGAAGCTCAATATTCATCTTAAGGGGTTATTTGGTCACCTCCTGGAGATTTTTTTGGGTTCAGTTGCTCTTTAATGATTGTAAGGATTTCATTCGGGCGAAACTTGATTGGATCATCTTGAAGCTGAGAGCCGTTTGAAGCAGTCGGTAGTGCAAACGTATTTGTTGCAGAACACTTTTTGGAGATGAGTAGCAAATGTGTGAGCTCTTTCTTCATCGCTGCGAGCCCAGCCGCCTGCGAATTTTCTTATGGGCATTACTGTTTCTGTTGGTGAGCTTAGAGTTGGGTGAGCTCTCCACAATGAGTTTTTCGTAGTAGTGGTTGATAATTGCTCGATTTAACGGCGTTGAGAGCGCTCATCCTCGATTTTTAACTTTTTGGTGAGAGTGTCAGCTACATCAACAACACGTGGCTTAAGCACAATGTGTGAGCTTATATAATTTTTGTATCAGAGCCAGTTAGTTTTATGTGAAGTTAACTTACCGGGTCGATTTATGATTCAGGTTGTCGTTGCAGATTTATTAGGACTGGCGAGTGATCGGATGATAGATCCGAAAGGCACTCTGCACTTATCAGTCTACGGGAAATGTTTTTGGTAACTGCAAAGTCAATCAAATCGGGTAGTTTTTTGGGATCTGTCGGCCAGTATGTTGGTCTGCCAGGAGAAACGTGGAGTATCCAAATGCATGATTTTGTCTGGCATTTTGGAATGCCCTCGGAAAGCGATCTCATTCACATGTAGACGCATCAATCTCTTGCGCCATGTCATTCTCGAAAATTCATGAGAATCTTTACAGATATCGCTCACATCTGACAACAAATGAAAATTATGATAATAAATGATCAAACAAGGCAATGTTATGGAATAATTACTTGACAAAGTGAAACCTCCAGAAGAAGGCACAATGAAGGACCTGTTTCCTCGAACAATGGCAACGGCGAGCGAATTCTTTTTTGTGGCTTGAAAATTTCAGCTGATGCTGCCGATGTTGATGGGGCAGTGTTTGCAACTGATGCAGCCGATGTTGATGGCGCAGTGTTTGCAACTGATACATTTTCCAATTCAGACATATTGAGCGAAAAGTTTACAGCCTGAATAAAGAAATCGCTTGTTTCTCCTGCACTCATGTCGCTTATGCAAGTAGATCGTCATCTAATGATAGTTCCGCAGGCACAAAATCTGGATCCTTCCACTCATCATCACTGCTGAAATCATTATCGCTGCCATCCTCACATCCTTCATCCGATGCAACTTCTTCCATAAATTCCAATATCTGTTCATCCGATATCTCGGACAGCTTGAACTTTCGTTAGTTGTTCATTTCTCTAACAATTTTAGTGAAAACAATGGGAAAGTAATAATAATTTTTATAAAATTAAATTTGACATAAACCGGCAAGGCTGCCTGTAGGCTGCTATCAGTTTTCTGCCCTAAGGCACCATGGAAACTATTTTTTCTTTAGAATAGTCCATATTTGCAAAATAAACATAATAGGCTACTTACCGAAAAATAGTTAGAAGTTCCCGACGTCTATAAGTATTTTTTTATTTTTTCTAATTTCACTTTTTCAAACTTCGTTTTTTCCACTTTTTTGCACAAACATCAACTTCAAATGATCATAAAAGTTGAACAAAACAGCTATTTGAGTTTTAGGGTTGCCAGAGTTAAAAAAATATATATATTCTCAAGTACTACCGACATTCATTTATGTAAATATAGTTTCGAACAAGAATTTCAGGACTTAAAAAGGATGGCTGCCTCAGGGCAGCTTTACCGTAAGAGGGTTAAACGTTAATAATAGAATCCATTCCTCTTTCCCAAGCCAATAAAATTACGTTTATGTTGCTGCAGCCAAACCATAGGTGTGAAATCTCTACTCGTAGAAAACAAACACTTTATTTTAGGCTCTAGGCTAACAAAATACTCAAATCCAAAAATAATTTCATGATCTTGAATTTTCTGTCATTTTTGTGTTGTAGGGGTACAGGCACCTCATCCGCTGTTATTATTTATTTTTAAAATGGTAGGATTCTCAAAACAGCTAATTACAAATGTAAAATATTTATCAAGTATTTCTTTCAAATTTTCGATACTCTTTATAGTATTGTTTAAGTTCTCTTGAAATAAATCAATTTTTTGGTTTCTCTCTCTTATTAATAATAATGAGATGGTGTGCTCTATATCATTTTTCACTAGAATTAATACTCGATCAACGTATTCTTTTATAACCAAGTCATTCGCCTCCTGCGGTTCTATACAACATATGATTCGTTTTTTCTGTATATTTAAATTTCCATCCTCATCAACGATAAAACCCACCAATCTTTTTCCATTTCTGTGCAAATACTCAAAATGCTTCCTATCGCTTGAGTAGTGTCCAAACTTATCTAGACTAATATTGACTTAACAGCGAACTGATTTCACAATTGGTTTTTTTCTTGATGTAACTGCTTGCTTACAAACTCATTATTACTGTTTATTCTTGAAATGATTTCATTGCTAACTTTGTTATGATCATCTAATAACTTAGTTACTTCGTTAGTTATTTCATTCATTTTGCTTTCCATATCCTTTAACTTATTATTTCTTTGTTCGACTAACTGAGTAATATAAGCCGTTTGACTTTTTTTAATTAAATACTTTAATATCAACATATTCTTTGATTACCAAATCATCGTTATTTATTGGACTGATTGAATTTTTAATGCGTTTGTTTTGGGCATTTAGGCTACCATCCTCATCCACATGAATCCCACTCACAGCTTCAATCCCCCTTTTCAACTTCTCCGAGCGTTCTTTATCGTTCGAGAAATGACCAAACTTGTCAAGAGACATATTAATAATAAGCATATTTAATGAGTGTGTATCATATTTATTAAAAAAAAAATTATGTTTGCCTCTCGCAACTCTTCAATTATCGATACAATTTCATTATTATGACTACTGTTACCGGCTGCCTGTGAAGCGATCAAAAGCTTAAGTCTATTTACAATTTCATTAAGATTATCCCAGTATACATAGTTGGTTTATGCTTGTTGAGTATCATAAGAGTTCCGCCTTTATGTGTAGCTTTTTATTATTCAAAGGTGTAGACACTGCACTTGGTTCAACAACTTACGGGAAAAGTTTTTTTATTATATCAGTATACTTTTGGAGCGATTACCCTTTAGCCTAATGAAGGGCTGATGATTTCTTCTGTGAGCATTTGTTTTTGACAAGATTTCCTTATATGTATCCAGATCCAATTGGTTATAAGCATGTGGATTTTTTCAAAAGATTAAAGAATACAATCCAGGAGTAAGATTCCACTTTTCACCCGTTTCCAGTTTTAGTTTTTTTGTTGTTAACGTTTATTTTAAAGCTGCCTAATTAGTTTCTCCTTATTTTTAGTAGATCCAAATGCTTTATCTAACTGTCCCTCTCGCTCTTACTCATATAGACTAAGATTAAAACTATCACCACTTACTACATTTGACTGATTATAATCTTTATTGCCTACTGTAGCGGCGTTAATATAGCTTTGTTCACTCGATGTAAGCGAATCATGCAATGACTGTTTTTCATCAATTTCCCCATCTATTGCATCATAAATTTCGCTAGTATTATTTCCATTCTCTGCCACCTCATTTTATTTTTATCTTTTCTTCTTTTTTGATTCGGGGGTACGGCTTAATTTCCTTATTTCCTTAATAATCTTTTTGAGTGGTTCTGTTATCGGCTTAAATGGTTCCTCCAACTGGTATTCATTTGCGGCTTTACCTAATTTATACTTTGAAATTTTCTTTTTAACGCGTTTCTTGTTTTTGTTAGCTCCTTTAGTACATGCTCATTCGTTTTAGTATATTTATGATAGTAAGCCAAAAAAACTTGATCAGCGAGCGTAAAAGAGGGTGGTTTTAATAACAGGTTGTTCTGTCCTTGTTTGCTGTTATTTTTATGTTTTTCAGAAACAGTGTTTATATTTTTTTGCTGTTATTTTTATGTTTTTCAGAAACAGTGTTTTTTTCTGTTATTTGTTGTTATTTTTCATAAACAGCTTGTTGTGTTTTCCTGTTATTTTTTATGTTTTCAGAAACAGTGTTTTTTTTTCTGTAATTTGTTGTAATTTTTATGTTTTTGGTTTTCAAGAAACAGTGGGCTTGCTATATGTGAACTAATCAGATACTCCAAACAAACTGAGATAGTTTAAAGACAATATTTATATATATACTTAAATATGATAAAATTTTTTTTTTCTTTATTTAAATGTACAGTATTTATTTTAATTGATATAAAAATTATTTTAAAAAAGATTTTGAAGTGAGCATTAAAAACTTAAAACATAAGTGACCGCAGTTAAAAGTACCAAATTGTTGTACTTGATTATAATTGTATTGAATGTTCTCGCCCAAATATCTTATAAGTTCTATAGGGGGTGGCAAATTTCCAAAACTATCAAAATATCTGCATTCCTCGTTCGCCTTATAGTAAGCTACCCAATGAGTTCCAGCTCCGGTTGACGAGTCCAAGTTAACGATGCCGTATTCTCTTTCCTTACATTTTTCGGTAAGGAGTTTCTCATGTAAACCCCTCTAAAATGTGGGATATGTTTGCGTGCGAAGTTTATAATATCAATGTTCGAAAGTGGTTTATTGGGCAGCTCATTCATAAAAAATTAATTTTTTTATTTGTGGGTATACCAAATCCTTTTTGATACGGTTTTAAATAGAGTCCACTACCTAAAGCAATGGCCTCCATTTTTCTATTTTGAGGTTTATTCTCTTCGAACTCTTTTTTGCATTCTTAGCACTATTAATGCTTTTAGCAATAGCTGCTCCACCAGATGCCATTCCTCCTAATGCACTGAGCGCTGTCAAGATTGGCACAAGAGGTAAAAACCTCCAATTTTAGGAACGTTGATTACTCTAGGAATAACAACTGTATTTTTCTTATTTCCAATGGCATAGACATTAGACATAGCTTTTCGGGCCACTTTAATCGCAGTTTCAATGTCAAGTGGTTTTTCTTTTTTTAGCACTCTGGTTGCGTCTCGAACAGAGTCATAAATTTCTTTTTATTTTACATGGTTTTCGTTTCTTTTGCTTTTGTGGAAGTCCCATACCAAATTTTTCTTTGCTTTCATTGCGTTTGTAACGAAATATGCAGAAGATTTTTCACCGAGAGTACTATCAGAGGCTTTCACACGCTCCCCGCTCTTTCAGCTAGTATTGAGTCAGCTTTATGACGATTTTCCAGATCTTTATATTTAGAATAGGCTATATCGTGTTCCCTACAAGCGGCATCCAAGGGATTTATTCCTTTGTCACCACGTGCTAGACGAGCTTTAAGTTTTGTTGTTGGACAACAAAACTGATATCCCGGTATGTGCAGTTCAACTGGTAGGGAGTTTAGTATTTTATTAACAATACCTCTTCCTAGGTTTAGTGGTGGTTTATTACTACTAGTTTTATAAAAGCGCAGCACCATTTTATTTGTTGTTTATTCTTCATTGAGATTTTAGCAAGTAACGATCTTCTTAATAAGTTACATTAATAAGCGTTTAATTAAACAAAACTTGACATAGAAGTAAAAAATATCGATTGCAAAAATGGTGATGTCAAACAACTTAGACATAGTAGCTTGTTACCCAATTCAATAAGAGCTCTAATTGTCGGACCTTCAAATTGCGGGAAAACCAATGTAATGATTAGTTTGATTGAAAGCCCTAACGGATAAGAATATTTACTTATATTCAAAGTCATTATATCAGCCTAAATATGAATACTTAAAAACACTTATAAAACCAATAAAAGGAATGGGTTATTTTACATTTTCTGAAAATGAAAATGTTGTTGCACCCAGCGATGCCAAAAAGAACTCTATAATGATTTTCGATGACGTATCATGTGAAAAACAGGATAATATTCGAGCATACTTCTGTATGGGTAGACATAAAAGTATAGATGCGTTCTATTTGTGTCAAACGTATACACGCATCCCAAAGCATCTTGTGCGTGGTAATGCAAACTTAATTATTATGTTTAGGCAGGATGAAGTCAATATGAAACATGTGTATCAGGATCATGTAGGCGTAGACATGTCGTTTGATGCATTTAAGAATATTTGTCAATTTTGTTGGAGAGAAAAATATGGATTTTTATTAATAAGTAAAGATGACCCGGTAGAAAAAGGACGTTATAGAAGGGGGTTTGCTGATTTTATTCAAATTAAAATAAAATTAAATGCAAGAAACTAGTACTATTGATTCACTTATCAATAATCTTTCGGAATGGCAACAACACTAACGTTGACGGGCACCGACTCGATTTTAATAGTTAATTATCATCCTCCCATAGAGTTAAGTGGGAGCTATGAATGTGCACTAATTGATTTTCATATGTACAACTCGCTTCCAAATGTGGACTGCGATAATAATTTATTCCATATTGGGGAGCATATTTTCGAGATACCTGTGGGATCATATGAGCTTAGTGATATAAATGAATTTATTATAGAGAAAATGAAGAAAATAGAGCCCAATGAATTAAGGCACCCACTAATCGAGAGCAATAATAATACCCTTCAAGTGGTGATTTCATCTAAAAAAGATTCAATTTATTTTAACAAAGAGCGTTCTATGGTCAATTATTTGGATTTAATAAAAGAGAACTAAACCAAATGCAACGCATATATCAGATCAACCTGTTGACATTTTAAAAGAATATACAATTCGTCTGGAATGTAACATTGTAAGCGGTTCATATGTAAATGAGGTATCAAGTCATGCTCTGCATGAGTTTGCACTCAACGTTCCGCCAGGCTATAAATGAGTGAGAAACCAAATAATCTTATTTATTTGCCAGTTAATACGAGCGAGATACAGTCATAATAATACGGATCGTTGATCAGAACGGAAACTTGGTTAATTTAAGAAAAGAGGTTGTAACACTTCGCTTACACTTGAGGCGACGATAATGATTATTTATAATAATAAAAACGTGCGCTATCCACCCCAGTGAGCACTTTGAGTTCTACTTCAGAAGGATGCAGGTCGATGAAAAAATTACTAACACCTGAGAACAAACTATTTTTAAAATCTCTGGGCCTAAAAATAAAAAAATAATGAGTAGTGTATTGAATGTTCGAGAGAAAGCATATTCGGATGAGAGTATAATCAAGAAAGAATATCATAGTTACTCTCCCTATCTACAAGCATTTAAAAGCAATGATGAAGTTAGGATTACTATTCAGAATCAGGACTTATATGTATTGCCTTGTGAGAGTTTTATTAATGTTGAGGGCACCAATTTCTTTGGCGGATAACTCGCTTGTTGTATATGGAAAGCTTAAAAACAATTGTATGAGTTATCTCTTTGACGAGGTTCGATATGAATTAAATGGAATTGAAATTGACCGTACTCGATTTGTTGGTATTTCAACAACCTTAAAAAACTACGCTTCCTTAAACAAAACGAAGAGCTGCATGTTAGAGAATTCTGGCTGGTTCAATGAAAATGATAGAGAGCTGTCGAACGGATACTTTCATTTTTCTATACCTCTTAAATACTTACTTGGATTTGCTGAACATGAATTGATATTACTCATGACTAAAAATATGGAAGATGTATACTACACTAAAATTGGAACTAAGGAGTAAATAAATATTTCTAACTTTGTATGGAAAATACCACATGTAACTCTATGTGATGAAAAGAAGTTACAAATGTTAAGTCTGACTAAGAGTAGAGGCTCACTTCCACTTGCATTCCGCAGTTGGGATTGTTATCTGAATCCAACATTACCCGAAGGCACACAACATGTTTGGAATGTTAAGCTGGCAGCTAATAAAGAACGCCCTCGATTTGCGATAGTAGCTTTTGTAGTGGATGATAAACTAACACATAATCATTTGAGAAATTTAAAAGTGTACCTCAACTCAGAGAACTTTCCGTACGATGACATGAACATTAATTTTAAGCATGAACGATACGCAAGTTTGTATGATATGTATACAGGATTTCAAGCAAGCTACTATATGAAGGAATCTGAGCCATTACTAGCACCTATAGAGTTTAAAGAGAAAGCACCAATGGTTGTTGTAGACTTGTCACATCATAATGAAACAGTCGAAACTGTTAGTGTAAAAAATACTAATGTATATTGCCTGCTTATGCATGATCGATTAGCAGAGTATTTGCCTTTGACTGGAATAGTTCAACGCATCGTTTAAAACCAATTAATGGAGATTCAAGTTGCAATTGATATGCATTCAAATTTATAATTTTATGTACCCCCTCTTAATTAATAAATAAAACATGATGAAATTCATATGAAAATAATTTTTATTTATTCAAGTGGAGTATAAAAATTTTCATTTTCAGATACCTCAAACTGAGAGTTTTCTAAGATTAGAAACAATGTAAACAAATTATTTAGAGCACATTGATTTACAATTTTCTTATGTATTCTACAATTTGTAAAGAAGTTTGGATACTTCGCTAAACTCTGTTCAAGATATAAATCTATTATTTTGTATGTAAAAATATACTTAAGAACTCTCCTACGTAAATTGTTCTTGTTCTTCTACGTAATTTTATTGGCTTGGGAAAAGAGGAATGGATTCAGTTATTAACGTTTAAGGAGTACATTCAAATGAAACTGGAGCACTTTGACTTCTTAATGCCAGATACAATAATT
This sequence comes from Scaptomyza flava, assembly GCA_030179655.1. Classification (NCBI taxonomy): domain Eukaryota; kingdom Metazoa; phylum Arthropoda; class Insecta; order Diptera; family Drosophilidae; genus Scaptomyza; species Scaptomyza flava. The sequence continues at coordinate 223,516 of JARNME010000005.1, forward strand.
GAACATCCAATGCTTGAAACTGTTAAGTGTCATTTTAAAATTCGAAAATCGGGTAAGCAACGAATATTAATTCTTAATCAGTATGGTAATAGAGTTGAATTTGATAGCGACTCATGGAGAACGCTTATAAAATTAGGAATTTTTCTAACAACATTTTTGTGTTGGAACACACTATTAAAAAATCAAATAAGGAATATATATTATAATTACGTTATTCCTAAGTGTTCAGAGATTCGTAAATGTAGTATACAACTTTCAGATTTAAAAACAACTTATGATTATGAGTCAGAAATTGATCTTACTCGTCTACTATTTGAAATATCAAAAAAGATGGGTAAAGAAGTAAAAAGAGATTTCAATACTTTTAGGATACAATTTTACCAGAATGTAAAACTAAATCAAAAATTAATTGCTTCAAGGAAAGAGAAAATAATCATTCAAGTCAGTCTTAAATAAACGTTTGCCGAGTATACTACAAAATGAAGCTGACTTCTAACTTTGGATTTAAAACAATTGTTAAGAAAATCGATGATTTTTAAATGAGTTTGAAGAAATGATTTTTCCCGAGCATCATGAATTGCTTGAAGATTACCGAGAATTTTTCTTGGCGTACGAAAACTGTCATCTAGTTACATCAAAATTTGGTGAACATCTTTCAGCGTGCAGCTGGTCATCCGATATAGCTACAGAGGGAGTTGATACATGTGGATGCTTTTACTATAGCATGCGATTGACAAGACTAGAACGCTTAATGGCAAAATATAGAAATTTAAACAAAAGAATGAACAAAAAACGTTTAAGCCAATAAGGAATCAAATGTTTGAATACTTATTTAAAAATAAATATGTAATATCTTATTTATGTAGATGAATTTATGAATTAAACTGAAAATAATAAATAAACTCTACAACTTAAACCAAAACTACCTCTTTTATGCGTTTTGAAGTCAATGCAGGATATAAGATTTTACTAGCACTTGACTAATAATCAAAACAGATATATAAAAAAACAGAGGTTAGAAAGGGATGGCGCTTAGCATTCATCTTAAGAATGAAGATGGCAAAACAATTAACATTCCCGTCTGCGTTTCATAGACGCTCATGTATAAAATAGTATAAGGGGCGTGGCTTATTAAATTAGTACAAGAAGGATCACTTTCCCCTCTAACATTTTCTCCCTCTATCACTTTCTCCCTCTAACACCTTCTCCCTCTAACACTCCCCTCTTTCACCTTCTCCCTCTATCACTTTCTCCCTCTAACTCTTTACAATCTTAATCTACAAGAATCAATACTCTTGTTTAAAAACAATGTGCTGATCTTGCTGCTGCTGCTGCGACAGAAAATTCCCATCCTTGCACACATAACTCCCCACGAAGATTCTAGTTGATGTTGTTGACAATTACAATGCACGTGTGCAGAGCAACGTATTTAAAACTGAAGCACGCTTGACTCTAGCACTAAATGGTTAAATAGCTAAAACTGATCATGTCATTATCACAACCATAAAGATCAATGTTTATGGCTTGCTTGTCAAAGAGGAGCACACTTGACTCTAATACAAATTGGTTACATAGCCAAAACTGATAGTGTGAACACTGATTTTCACAACTTGACACCCGATCCCTTGTGGCTTGGTTGCACGTGTTCAAGGCAACGCACTTGAAACAGAAGCACACTTGACACCAGATCCTATGATCACTGATTCTCAAGGATGCTGTTGTTGATGTTGCTCTTGACAATAACAATGCATGTTGTGGCTTGCTTGCAGGGACTAAAAGACAACGCACGTGCAAACAGATGTACACTTGACACCAGATTCTATGATCACTGATTCTCGCAACCATAACAATGCGGCCTAGGAATGTCATGCTTTGTCCTTAATACCTAGTCTAATTAAAGCGGGCACGATCATGGGAAAAAAAGGGTCATAAATTTTAGTATTGGGGGGTAATAAAAGTGTAAAAAAGGGTCATAAAATTTGATGGGGGTAATAAAACTGTCAAAAATAAAAAGTCATGAATTGACACAGAACCGCCAGTTCCCTACTACTGACGCCATTGTTTGTGCATTTATGCCCAAACAAACAAAGACGAACATTTCTCTGGATTTAGTTTTAGGTTGTGTTTTCTACACAGATCAAAGATTTTTGACCAATTTTTAAACATGTGCTGTTCTGAACAGCCAATGACTACTAAGTCATCCATGTATCATCATTCGCATAAATGAGTTTGGTGCTACCTTAAGACCATATGGTAATCGCGTTAAGCGATAAGAACCGGAGTCCGTTGAAAATGATATTACATTTCTAGATTTCTCATCTAGTTCTATTTGGTGAAATCCTGACATGAGATCGAGACATGAAAAATATTGTGCTCGTCCTAATTGGCCTAAGATTTCTTCTATTCTTGGCAGTGGGTATTTGTCTGCCAAAAGTTTTTTTTATTTGGCGGTAATCGACTACAAAACGCCATTTTTTCTCCTTGGAATTTGGGAGAGATTTTTGGGAACCAAGAGAAGTGGGCTATTATATTCAGAAATTGAAGGCTCAACTATACCATCTTTATTAATTTTTCGACCTGTCTGTTTATATCTGGTTTTTCTGTTTGAGCATTTCTATAATTTTTATGTTACCGGGTGTTTTATCTGCTAATCTCAATTTTTCTTATAAAAATTATTACATGATATGGGTTCTGAATCAAGACCAAATATGTCACTGTATTTGGTACATAATTCAGTTAACTTTGTTTTGAATTGGTCTAGGAAGGTTAGTTTATTGATGACTTCATAAGATCTGTCTGTTTGTTTTTCTGTGCTTGTTTTAATTTCATATTGTTCTAGTGATTCGAACTTAATATTTGGATTTTGAATTTTTATGTTTTTATTGGTGTATTTAGAATGCGGACTATTGCACTATTACTTTCAACAATACTGTTTGCTATTGTTACCCCAGGGTGTATTCCTGGTTTGGTATTAATACAGAATTTCGCTAGTCAGAAGCATGATTTTTCTCATGACTTCTGATCTTGCTGGTAATAATATTGAATTATCAATATCATTTGGGGTGTCAACAGCTCGTTTCATCGTTTCACGTTTCAAAGTTGAAACGCCCCGCAACAACAACATACATAGAAAATTTCTTGAAACGTTGAAACACCCCAGCCTATGTAAACAAAAAATGTTTCAAATATCAACAAAGTAAAGATGAAAAGAGCACGATATTTTTTCGATAATTGCTATCGATGTTCAAAACTTTTTAGTATATTTGGTGCATATTTGTGCAAAAAAGTATAAACACATATGATTAATGGCCGCCAAATTTTTAAAGCATGTAATTGAGCAACTAATTCAAACAACGGGAGTAGTAGGGATTGGGGGTTCTACGACACAAAGGATGCCGACAATTTATGACCCCATTAAATTTTATGACCCTTTTATCGCCCCCTTTTTTTGACCCTTTTATCGCCCCCTTCAATGTGATAATTATGAACCTTTTTTTCCCATGATCGTGCCCGCTTTAATTAGACTAGGGTGGAGAACAAAGGATTAACATTCCTAGGCCACCACTTTTCCAGCAGCATCTTGAGAAGCAGTGATCAAAGGATTTGGAGTCAAGTGCCCGCCTGTTAAACCTGCGTTGCATTATACACCTGCAAGCAGGTGATCAGAGGAACAGATTTGGCTATTTACCTAACAAGTGTTAGAGTCAATTGTGCGCCTCTTTGACGTGCGTGGCATTGTAAACCTGTTTATGGTCATGAGGTGCAGTGTGCACAGGAAGAAAGGATAGATAAGAGAGAGTCAAGGTGCGCGCCTGTTTGACGTGCGCTGCATTGTTAACCTGAAAGCAAGCAATAAAGAATGAATGTTTAAGGTCATGAGTAGCAGTGTGAAAGGAAGGAAGGAAGGATAGAAAATAGAGAAAAGCGAACGCTTGTTCGATGTACGTTGCATTATTATGGTCAACAGCAACAACAACAACAACAAGAACATACAGATTCGTGGAGTTCTGTGAACAAGGGATGCAAATTTTCCTTCGCAGCAGCAGCAGCAGCGGCAGGATCAATACGTTGATCTTTATGACTGTGTGAATGAGAGGATCAGTTTTAACTATTTAACCAATTAGTGTTAGAGTCAAGTGTGCTCCTGTTTTAAGTACGTTGCGCTGCACACGTACATTGATATTGTCAACAGCAACAAAAACTACAACCTTCGTGGGGGCGTTATGTGTGCAAGGGTGGGAATTTCTTTCGCAGCGGCAGCAGCAGCAAGATCAACACATTGTTTTTAAACAAGAGTATTCATACTTATACATTTAGATTATAAAGAGTTAGAGGGAGAAGGTTTAAGAGAGGGAGTGTTAGAGGGAGAAGGTGTAAGAGGGGGAAAGGATAGAGGGGGAAAGTGTTAAAAGGGAGATGGTGTTAGAGGAGGAAAGAGTTAGAGGGGGAAAGAGTTAGAAAGAGACTGTGTGCAAGAAAGTGTTAGAGGGAGGAAGACTTAGAGACAAGTTTGTGCATGCTTGAAGTGCGCTAGTCAAAGGTCAAGTACATTAGTTGGCTAATGTGTTATAGGTATCACCGTCCGTGAGGTTCAGTGAGCAAAGTACATTGCCTATGAAACTATTAAATGCTAGAGTCAAGTGTGCACAGGTTACTTAGCTACAAGTTAGTAGATAAGAGAGAGAGAGAGAGTCAACTGTGAGCAGGTTTCTTAGCTACGAAAAAGTAGATAAGAGAGAGTCGAGAGGGCACCTGTTTGACGTGCGTTGTCTTGCACACCTGCAGGCAAAACATTAACAATGAATGTTTATGATTGTGAAAACCAGTGATCAAAGAATAAAAGGATTGAGACAAAATTGTGCTTTTTGGAAGTACGCTAGTCAAAGGGCAGTACATTCGTAGGCCGCATTGTTATGATCAAAAGCAACACCATCAGCAACAACAACTACAACCTTCTTGGGGGCGTTATGAGTGCAATGATGGGAATTTTCTTTCGCAGCGGCAGCAGCAGCAAGATCAACACACTGTTTTAAACAAGAGTATTGATACTTGTACATTTAGATTATAAAGAGTTAGAGGGAAAAGGTGTAAGAGGATGAGTGTTAGAGGGAGAAGGTGTAAGACAGGGAAAGGAGAGAGGGGGAAAGTGTAAGAAGGAGAAGGTGCTAGAGGAGGAAAGAGTTAGAGGGGGATAGTGTTAGAAGGATACTGTGTGCAAGAAAGTGTTAGAGGGAGGAAGACTTAGAGACAAGTTTGTGCATGCTTGATTGTGCTTTTTTAAGTACGCTGGTCAAAGGGCAGTACATTCGTAGGCCGCATTGTTATGATCAAAAACAACACCAACAGCAACAACAACTACAACCTTCGTGGGGCTCTTTGAACAAGGGATGGAACTTTTCTTACGCAGCAGCAGCAATGTCAATACGTTGAGCTTTATGGTTGTGATAATGACAGGATCAGTTTTGCTATTCAACCAATTAGTAATAGAGTCAAGTATGCTACTGTTTTAAATACATTGCTCTGCACACGTAAATTGTTATTGTCAACAGCAACAACAACATCCTTCGTGGGGGGTTATGTGTGCAAGGATGGGAATTGTCTTTCGCAGCAGCAGCAGCAGCAAGATCAGCACATTGTTTTTAAACAAGAGTATTGATACTTGTACATATAGATTATAAAGAGTTAGAGGGAGAAGGTGTGAGAGGGGGAGTGTTAGAGGGAGAAGGTGTAAGAGGGGAAAGGATAGAGTGGGAAAGTGTTAGAGGGAGAAGGTGTTAGATACGAATAAGTAGATAAGAGAGAGTCGAGAGGGCGGCTGTTTGACGTGCGTTGCCTTGCACACCTGCAGGCAAAACATAAACAATGATCGTTTGTGAAAACCTGTGATCAAAGAATAAAAGGATTGAGACAAGATTGTGCTGTTTGAAGTACGCTAGTCAAAGGGCAGTACATTCGTAGGCCGCATTGTTATGATCAAAAGCAAAACCAACAACAACAAGAACAAATACAGTCGTGAGTGTTATGTAAGCAAGGGATGGGAATTTTTCGCAGCAGCAGCAACAAGATCAACACAAGAGTATTGAGACTTGCAGATTTAGTTTGAAATATTATAGGGGGAAGTTGTAAGACGAGGAAAGTGTTAGAGGGAGAAAGAGAGAGTTAGTATTAGAGAGAGTAGGTGTTAGAGGGGGAAAGTGTTATAGGGGAAAGTGATCCTGCTTGCATTATTATATTAAAACACGCTCCGTTATGCGATTCTGTACACGAGCGTCTATAAAATGCAGGTGGTATGTTTATTGATTGTCCCTCCTTCTAACGCACACCCAACTTATTCGCTACTTACGTTTCTAACCTTTATTTGCAAACATCTGTTTTGATTATTGCACTGACTTCTGTTACTTTTATAGAGCTAATTAGTATAGCTTTTTAATAAACCAATGAACATTTTTTAAGTTGGTGTACTTTGTTAAGAAACTATCAAATTATGTTTTCTTATGGGTATGTTTTAATTTTATTTCATGTATATATATATTTTTATTTTTTTTATAGATTTTTGTAGTATGTTAAATTTAAGATTTATATTAAGCTTGCTCCGTTGAGGGATTTAGCAAACACAAACACCGAACATTAAGATTAATGACAAGCTGGTAGAACACACAAGTCATACTCCATGATTTTGTTTCGGCTTTATAAAAAGCTTTTTAAGTCAATATTATAAGCCTTAGTTCTAGTACTCACTTGCAAGCTGAACGAAGTTCGTGTAGCTGGTATAATAAATCATGTTTTAACAAACTAATTTTGATCTTAATATTATACTTTATCGTTTATTGAGATTATTGTTATTATTATTTTTTTAATCCCCATATATTGGATTTCGTTCTATCTCAGTAATAATTTATTATGCTTATACATTCTTTAAATTCCTTAAGGTAATCTTTAGGCTTATCAAATAATCATTTCCTTAACTTTCCCTCTGCTCGCTTTAAGATTTTCATCAAATGACACTTTTCATATTTAAGATATCCGTCAAACTATTCTTATACTCAACTAAAATTATTTCATCAAACTCACATATCAAATCAATTTCTAAAATAAAGAAATGAAAACAGTAAGATGTTCTTAGCAGCTTGATTTTTTTTATAAACGGGTTTTACCAACTCTTACTCAGTATGCTACCTACGATAAAAATGTATAAAGAATGTGTTTTGTACTCATTTACTGACTTCAAAAATTCTTCTATTGACGTTGCATGATACCCTATCTTAATTTGTGTTATATTTAATCGTTTTCTTCAACTTAGTATTCTACAGATTTTTAAACATTTTATGTTATGTAGTTAGCTATTTGACTAGGCTTTACGCTTAAAACGAGATAGATTGTATTATTGTCCTTAACAAGTTAACTTAATTTTAACAGGGAAATCGATCGGACATTGATTTTAACTTTATAATTGATTGCTTTAATATATTTCAACTGTCAACCTATGTACATTTCTACTTTTTAGTGATTATGCTAGATTTTTAAATTTCGAAACTCATTGCTTAAACTTAAAAAATTTCGTTACTAATTTCTTATAATTGATGGATGGTAATATTTTATTTCATTATTCTCCCCATTTTTCTTGCATTTAATAAGGAAGTGCATTGAACTAGCTTATCAGTTCGAGATATGGGTCTTACACTGTTTCGAAAAGTATGAATACGTTAAATGTTTTAATTTAAGGGCTAAGTATCTATTAGATGCCATGTTATTAGGGCGTATTTATTCATATAATTATTATAATTATTTCTTAAGGAGACTTATTTTCTTTAGTGCTCAAAACTTATTGTCGCTAAAGGATTTATTTTTCATGATCTGAGTTATTTATTTAATTCGTGTAACCATTATATTGTGATTCATTATTCTTGAACCTTTGCATTAATATTGAATTTGGATGACAAAATACGGTTGTGATGTACTAAAGCTCGAGATGACTTGAGAGTCGGTATTTTGCCAAAACGGGCGGTAGAGTACTTAAAATTTTTAAATGTAGTGTGTTTTTAAAATAATGTACTTTAACTATCACCGGAATGGTTTATACCCACTTAATATTGATATTTTCGGTTTTTTCTTTCTTTGTATTAGTCGTTTTATACACCCTAGCTCTTGATCCTGTTTTTTTGATTTTAGTAGAGTGTTTGATTTTATTGCATACTGTTTGTGGAGGAGGCTCCAAATAATAAGATTTGGTTTAATAATTGTATAGTAAAATTTATTTTCTTTTTTTATGTTGGTAAAGCAATAGTTGTATGTTAAACTAATAAAAAGAGCGCAAGCAAGTCATTTACAATAATTTTCACTAACTTAGGATTCATGGCCTAAGACCGATTAGACTTCAAGTAGTAAGTAGTAAGCAGTTTTGCTAGACTATATTCTATTATGATTCTTATAGGTTATAATTCGTACATTGAAAGAGCGAGATAAAGCTGTTCTTGTTTAGGCCCACAATCTATTTTCTTGGTCCATTTTTCTTTACATATAATACGGCAGGGAGTAAGATTTAAAAGTAGCACGTCATTCCATTCTAATAATATTTGTATATTGTTTTTATTATTTGCTATTTAATTTTATTTTATTCTTTATGCTATTGACTTTATATATTCCTTTAAATTTAAGGGTTTTGCCTCTCAATTTTTGATCCGAGTCATAGTATTTTTTTTTTTCTGTGCTGCATAAACGAAAGCATGCTTGATCCCAGATATTTTATTCTTAATCAATATGTAGATCAACACCGTAGGCTTTCAAGTACTATATGTCTGTCTCTATATTTTATCAGCTTTTAGGTATTGAGATTAAATTTTGCTCAGAATCTAATCGCTGACTTAAACACATGAGTGTTACAACTTTCACACTTAAGGAGCATAAGATCTTTTCGTTTCAAAATGTTTACTATTTGACGCTTTTAAGAACAATTTGCTTGCCTGAGCTAGGTAGGTTATACAGTTAAAACAATTAGTGGAAAGACGGAACTGTCTTATAGAATTTCTTCAACATTATTAGTTTCCGTTTCGCATTTTATCACGCACTTTGAGATTATTATATTACTTAATGGAATGTGCTCTATGTTCCTGATTGTTTGCTGATTATTGTTGTTGATTATTATTTTGTTTATTTATTTCTTTTGCATCTCATATAGTATTTTTCCCTTATGTTTCTTTTTATTGCGCTCCACTTCTAAACTTACTTTAATAATTTTCGATGTTTCCTACAATTTATATTCAATCGCCCTTTATTTGACAAAAACTGGGCTGTTAAAAACGGAAGCCAATTAATCTATCAAACTGATGGAAGGGAATAGTTGTGTTTATTTTTCATTTAAAAATAAAAATAGGCTGTTATACGGGTACACAAAATATTTACTTAAATTAAATTAAAAGTACTGTCACTGTTTACGACAGCCTGGCATCCTAAAGAGACTCAATCGCTCACCATCATCACTTGACACCCCACCCTCCCATACGACGAAGCGATCCTCACCTGGACCATCAATCGTACACACATAATTAACTTTTACCTATATAATGTACGGTTTGCATGTAGGCGCCTTATTTGAATAGTATTTCATTGTTCTACTCTGTACCATTTTGGATCCCCTGATTTATATTATTTCCAGCTACTTTCCAAGGCTCACACCTTTAACTTTTAACACACCAGCCCACAAAACATATAATTTGGATATAAAAACATTAGACAACGACATCAAGCACCAAGAGCTATTAAAAAAATTTATAAAGTATTCGGAGGAAATTTGATCGAACAATGTAACACCCAAAATATTTATTATGGTTTACATTAAATCGTGAAGTCATAGTCGAGTCTACTAGGTACTTCACATTT